>JAYJMH010072312.1:0-11003 GCA_036873815.1 Phacellophora camtschatica | reverse complement strand
GCATCGGACCGTAAAAATAGTAGGTTATCAAAAATTTGATTCCTCAACTTGTTTGTGCTTGTTTCTCGTCTTGTTTGGCACTAAGGAATAATTTTTCATACATTTTTGATTTTAAAAAGACATTTATAGAAAAAATTTCGTACAAGAAAATTTTCCAAGAAGTTTTGTATAATGAGCAAAATTTGAAGAGCTATAAATTTACTTGTAATGAATAAATAAATAAAGAACAAGAATAAAAAATAGCCTTTACATCAACAAACAACATGATAAATGATTTCTGAAATATCTTAATATTCAAAATTGATTACGAAATACCTGAAAAGATTGCGATGCCTCAGCAAGCCTTTCTTTTCGAACAGAAATAAGAGATCGGAGGTTCTGCAAATTTTTTTCCAATTCATCACACAACCGTTTAACAGTTTCTGCCGAAAAATTGCCAAGAGAAATCAGTCGTTTTCCATTCTGACATGCAATCCCACATCTAGTTGCGCATGCATTTATTTCTGCCTCTAACCACTGTTAAATAAGATAAGATAATGAACTACTGGTAAACACAAAAAACTTAATACATACTCTCACAAAAATAAACCAATACAAAAATTTACAAAACATGACCGCAAGAAAATTTAAAACAGGTATCAATTCTGATGCCAAAATAAAGAATTGGACCATCAACATGGAGAATTAGGCAAAATAGAAATTATTTCATTTCATGAATGCATCCTTTTTGGACTAATAATTGCAGCAGCCTGGCCACGGAGGGATTGGGGGTATTGACACCCGAACTTTCCTCAAATCGGCGTTTATTTATTACCAAAAACGCTGTGGGAGGTGGTTGGGTATTCCTTCATCTACAGCTACGGGCATCACCCTGATGAGGACAATTCTATCGTACACAGAAGACGACAATCAAAAGATACGTATCATAAGATACAAAATGATACACCTTCAGACAATTCAATACCCCTGTCCCCCCCCCCATTTCAGGGTTATCTACACCGGTGAATAATCGCGATAATAAACGCTGCACAGAAGTACCGCGCGGACCAAAAAAAGTTACGTCGTTTCCATCACTATTCTTCAAATTCTGTTTGTTACTAGGCCATACAAAGAACGCATAAAGATGCACGAAAGATTAACTTAGATTTAGAGACATGGCATAACCTTCTGCGATGATTCTAAGGCACCTAAATGACAAAAATAAAAATAGGACTTGGATTTTGAAGCGAGTTGAAAATATTTCTGGAAATTCCGTTCCATAAAATACCGCGCGAAATCAATGAAACAGATGCTACTTTATGTAGCAACATTGAATTCACGGGAGGGACTTTTTATAAATCTCTTCAATTAATTTCTAAATCTAAAGAATCACATCATTGTCACTTTTGTTATTTGGGACATTCAAGTCGTCAGAAGGTCGAGAGAAATCTCAAAATGTAAGTTACTTTTTGGGGAAGTTTTCTGCGTTATTTTTACGGCCTAGTGAAGAACAGAAGTTGCAGGATAGACCGACAAACGCCGGAGCCTTTTTTCTCCACCAGGTGCAAACTATTTTCTTTCAGCAAAATCCAAAAAAGCAACAAAAGCAATCATAGTAATAACGTTTTATCCAAAGAACGTCAATGAAATAAAAAAACAAAAATTTAAAAATAGCATGCAATGCAAACACTATGCAGCTAAATTCTAACAAGATGGTAAATGTCAGTCACAAATTAGTGCAAAAGTTAATTTGGATAATGAGCAAATTATGATAATAGTTCTTAAATCAAGGTGTAAAACAGCTGATTAAAGTGTGGTGTTTTCCCAGAATAAATTTGTGATTAAAGCTTGTTGAAAATTCAGAGCAAAAAGTGCATATTGAGCAGCAAGTTAAAGAAACAGTCAGCATTTATCAACAGCGTTTCCGCTTGCTAAACCTTTTTTCAAAATGCTTTAAAAATTAATCAGAATATGGACATTTTGTAAAATTAAAATGTCCGAGAAAACATCTTTTTGTTAATTTATAGGCATATTAGACAAAATCTCTCAATTCCTCTGTTCATCCGTATTCTACAAGGCAAATCGATCGTGGTGATTTGTTTTGGAAGCATAAAAGTAGTTATCAGTACGGACCAAAGTCCATTCGATAGCTTGGAGCCAAATTATGCAATGCTATGCCACGAAAATACGTTCTAGGGTTTAACGCGATAATGTTTATGTTCACACGGAGATTAATGCGATAAATGTTCCCAAGGTTTAAATATTGCCAAGGTTTTGGTCACATGATTTGAATTGACTGTAAACAAACCTAGCTGGATAGGTCTTCATTCAGGTTTTCATGCTAAAGAAATCGTCTTCATAAAAAAGAGCCTCAGTCAAAATTTTAAATTTTAGATGCGTACAATTGATGATTTTAACTTATTTTTCGAAGCTTGGAGGCGTTAAAACTGCGAAAAATACATACCGTGAAGTCATACCGGGTGTCTCAAAAAACTTGCTGCTTGGTAGAACGGTCCGAGTTACAAATCTATTTGACGTATCAAAATATAATCCATATTTTTTTTAGAATACAGTGAACTTTCCATAATTCGAATCTCCTTATTTCGAACACTCCATAATTCGAAAATAAGTTCATGCACAGTCAGACTCTCCTTAATTCGAACATTCTATAATTCGATTCGAATAAACTTCTGGTCCAACAAATCTCCTTAATTCGAACATTCTATAATCCAAACAAAATTCTCGGTCCCCTACAAGTTCGTATTAAAGAAGTCTACTGTAGTTGAGTTGAATGCTACTTTCCATTATTGCAGCAATAATTGTTAAATTAACTGACTCTGAAGCTCAAATTTTCGATTAGACCGAAACCAAAGTTGTGGCTGTGAACAACGGATGGAAATAAATCGTTCTCAGATGGAATAGAAATGAAGTTAATTCGTTGACGGGAACGATTCAACCCAGAAACAATTTCCCTGGTACCAGAATCCTCGGACCAGAATGGACACGCCCTAAACATCCAAAGTCATTCTATCAGGAAAAGTAACAATTTTTAATATTTCTAATCGTGTTCTTAGTTGTTTCTCAATCTCGATTTGTACGTCTGAATCCTTGCTCCGACTGATGTTTCGTGACTGTATAATAACGATTGGAGCCTATTTCAGTTTCAAATTAATCAAACAGGAAGTTATAAAGGTGAAGATCGACATCGTAGGCTTCCAAAAATACTTTTTCGAATCTCGGAATTGCTCCAGACAACTAAAAGTGGGAAAACAATCAACGGGATGAATGTCAACAGAATAGTCACCACAATAGCAAAAAAGGCTACAGTGCGATCATACGTTTCTTGAGTAAGCCCAACGATAGCGTATGGTGCCTCGCAGACAATAAAAATACCCAGTAATACCATTGTGAATGTTGTTCCTCTAGTATTCTCGCGTATTTGATGGCTTCGATTTTCGGGGAATCTCTTCCTGGCATTACAAATCAGCCGGTTTATCCTTCGCACTGTTATCAAAAAGCGAATTTTTGCAAATATAGCAAATAGACATAATAATAAATTTAAGGCTGGCAGAATAAACAGAGCGATTTGAAAATACCAAGAGCTGATCGCTGAAATATAAACTGGAATAATTATCATAAGTGGAATAAGCCAACAAAGCGATATAAATATTGCCAAATTTCGAGGCCTGACAAAGTTTACATACAAAAATGGATAATAAATAGCCACATATCGCTCTAGTACTCCAAACGTTATGGAGAAAAAAGACACAGTTATGAAAGCTTGCCCAACTGGTCTTAAAAATTTGCACGGGCCTTCTTGCAACCACAACATCCTAATGGAGAATGGCAATTGTCCAAATATTACCAAAGCCATGTTTGATGAAAATATATTTACGAAAAGAGCATTGCGAACGGTTCGAAGTCTTTGGCGCAGTAATATACTAAGAATAAGACTGATGTTGATTGTTAATATTACAGGCATCAAAACGAAGTTGACTGCGCCGTTGATTTTCAGAATTTTTTGATGTCTAACGTCTGGCGGGCCTGTATTCACATTTAAGATCTCTTGACACATGATTTTGAATATTTATTTTTGGAAAGGATCAATTAATGAACGTTGTTCCATTGAAAGTTCATAGGTCAAAAGCCAAAAAGTAAAAGGAACAAAGGCCAAAAGCCAAGAGTTCATAGGCCAGAATTCATAAGTCAAGAGTTCATGAACCAGTCAAACTTTTGAACTAGACGTCTCAACATTTGTGATTTCACTTCAATCTTCTTAACGACAGTCGAACGATTGAACGCAATGATGGCAGGCGGCAATTGAACGCAATGATGGCAGGCGAATCTCTTTAATAACACTGCAAATACAAAGCTGCACTGAATAACACAGCACCATCGTAAAAAAACAAATCCTCAAATACAATAACTATTTAGATAAAGTTTTCTCTTCGAAAACAACTCAAATCAATATATTTTGATCTTCAAAATAAAGTCTGAACATTACTTCGATCTAAATGAATAATTGAAGTTACGCTGCAACACTTGTTCTCAAAGTGGCATTTCAGAATCGTGAATGCTTTAACGTTTAATAAGGAACTCTTTCGTGCCACATAATACTACATTTCATGTCCCAAAATAGTAACTTTCTTGCTAAAAATGCCACGTTTCATGCAACAAGATCCCACATTTCATGCCATAAATTACCACCCTTTATGCTAAAATATTCTACCTTTCGTGCCACGAAATACAACCTTCTATGCAACAATACCATCTTTCATACCACAATATACCACATCTCATGTAAAAAAATACCATTTCCCATACCACAAAATACCACCTTTCATACCACAAAATACCAACAAGAAGGTAAATAAACGTGATTGTTAATTTCATCATTACCATGACAATGATAATTACTACTAGATTATTAAATGTTAATAAACATTTTTAACCAATATAAACATTATGAAACAAACTATTTGTTGTTAATCAGAAGTTTCTCCATTACAAAACTAAGCTTTTCAATCACAAAAATTAAAACAACTAACATTCCTTTAAAAACCTCTGAGCAATTTACCGCCAAGTTCCTGGCAATTAAAATTACCCCATCAAAAGCAGGTACTACTAATGCAATTGCAAGCAAAATGCAATTAAAAAGTTCTCTAAGTTTGACAAATATTTAACTTTAAGTTCCATGTGAAATATTGCGCACATACAATATAAATTACAAAATATAGTGTTTGGTTATCTGGTTGTTTTTTCGTGTGTTTAATTACAAAACAGCATTATAAAATAGAATAATAGAATAAATCTTAATTTGACTAATACCGTGAGTTACCCTGAGGACATTTTCTGTGCAATACTAATTTTAACATCATACAGATAATATTTTACAATTCACAAATATGCAATAAATATTTTCTTCAGAATAACTAAATATTTAATGAAGTTCCAATCGTTTTAGCTTACGTATGAAGCTGTGATGCATATATTTCTTATATTCATTTGCTGCTTAAATGTTGCTGATATACACTAGACAGGTAGATTTATTGCCGCTTTTATACAAGAGATAAACTGACAAAATACCGAGAGAAAAGAAAAAATTGTATCAAGGATTGGGTGCATCTAATGTTTCAACTGAAGAGCCTGAAATGAAATCTTTTTGAAAAATCCTCTTCAGAATAATGTAGAAGTATACAAGTATACATTTTCATAACTTTAACGTTGAGGCAGTTATTAATGATAACTGTTGTTAAGACTGTATGTCGATCAAAAGGCCTTTAATTCAGAAGTGTGATACAAAAGATTTGAACCATGCAAAGAGAAACGAGTAAGTGGATATTTTATGCCAAAATACGTTTGCTATTGCGTGTAAGCACAAGCTTGAGTTTACCTCGGTTGAACTAGAAAACTTCAGCTAAAAAACAAGACCTTCCACATTAGGCATTTAATTAAAGAAAGTTAACGATGCCTATTGCCAATAGAATTTAAGGTATAAACAGGTATGCTGCCAAGGCTCATCAACGAATATTAACTAAATTATGTGTTGATGTGCTTAATACGAAAGCAGGTAATTTACAGTCAAATATTGACATTTTGTACTTTTAAAAAGGCAGTGAATCCTGAAAATTGAACATTCATTTACTATTCATTTACCATTCTTCAGTTATGTCATCCAAGCATGGTTTGCTAAAACTAGAGATCCGGGAGAAAAGTAATTGCCATGCAGTCAAAATTCAATCAAAAGTTGTTGTATTTCATAATAGACAGGAGACAAAAAACTGCTCTGGAGCAGATTTCGTTCTTCAGATATGTGCTTGAAAAATCATAATATTTGAAGAAAAATCACAAAGAATCATAAAAGCCTAAATGTTTATTCTGCAAGTTGGGCCAGCCAGTTAAGGATTGTTGGCTGAATTTACTTAAAATTATTCTAAACTATTCAAAAATTGAGCCCCCATGTGTGCAGAAAAATAATCAGAAGGGAATTAGAACAATACGTGTGCAGCAAAATATTCAGAAGGGAATATCAAACGAAAAAAGTCAGCATTATTTGTTTTTCTAGGAGATAACATACACATAAGCGTCAGAGAAATTGCATTTGTGATACATTTAGTACATTGGCCCTTTGGTACATTGGCCCTTTAGTACATCGGCCTTTTGGGACTTTGGTCTTTTGGTACTTTGGCTTTTTGGTACACTGACCTTGACTTATACACTTCATCTCTGAAAACCACAGTAACGTTCCAAAGAATGAAGCAATCTAATTCAAAAAATCTGTTGGACTACAAAAACCAATTTCAAAGCCCAATCGGAGTATTTAACTTTGTACTCTTACCGTTTGAACTAACATGCAATGTTATACTTATTCTCGCAATATTACTATTCCCAAGACTTAGAAATACTCGAAATGTATTCATCGCCAACTTTCACTTTGCCAGTATAGCCTTGGTCCTTCTTGCACAGCTGCCATTCTCGACAATTCTGCTAAACATGCACACAATACCAAGCACATACTTCAAACCAGTTGAACATGCTGTAATAACCATTTCGTTTCTTGCCATATTTCTCTGTATGTTGGAGCGATACATGGCTATTTATCATGCATTTTCCTGTCCAAACTTCAGACGGCCTTGGTATTTTGCCACGTTTATATCACTTAGTTGGCTTACCCCACTGGTAATAGGACTTCCCGCGTACGGTTTAGCAAATAGGTCGTGGAATTTTTACACTGCTCTTTCGGCGTTAAACTTGGTGTCAAGTATTCTCTCGATATTTGCAGGCATTCGCTTTTTGATCACTTCCGCAACCATAAAACGACAAATTCGCGATAGCCAATCGCAATACATGGAAAACGGTAGTCGCCCTACATGTGAAAGAACTCGAGGATCAAAGTGCACAGTAATCACATTAATGGCATTCATGATATGCCACATACCGTACTCCATTGTTGGCTTCAACGAAAAGTATAAAAATGAGACCATTGAGTCAAGGATCATGTATGATACGACTGCCACGCTGACGTTTGTGCCATCTATCCTGTTTCCACTTCTCTTAATTTGGTTGGATAAAGATATTCGCAAAGGTTTCTTAAATATAATCCGATGCAAAATTCCCTTCCACCGGTAATCACCAAATTATCAAGCAGGAAAGCTGCAATTGGCGACCAACCAAATTAAGTCTCACCAAGTCTCGCCATGTTCTACTATGTCCCACTAAGTACCACAAAGCCCCACCTTGTGTAAATTTTTAGATGAATGCATCTTGAAAATATTTAACAAAATATTTATCAAGTGATACAGACTCAAAGTGGCAGAAAAAATAATGATAACTTTGTCAAAGTAAAAAAAAGCATTCCGTTCAAACGATCACAGCCCGTGATAAAATAGTAGTAAAGAAAAAAAGATCTACTAAATCCATAACACATCCAGCCTGTTTAGAAATGAACAAAGATTTTCAATAAAATATTGCTATCAGTTTGGTGTTTGTATTGAAAAGATTTTAACAGATATAAAAGATACATTGAAAGATTGAATGATGGAAAATATTCTTATACGATACAAGTTATAAACAATTGAACATGCTTAATTAAAATAAACATCGAAAAAATATTAATAGAAAAGATATATGCATGAAAACAAAACAATTGTTAAAATATAAAGCTGATCTGCTGTTAATTGTCTGGTTTTCTTTCTTCAAGACTCGGGTAATTTTTCTGCATTAATCAACATTGCTATGAAATTCCACCTTCCATGCCACGAAATACAACCTTTCATGAAACAGGATACAACCTTTCATGACAAAAATTCCACCTTTCATGACCCCAAAATACCACCTTCATCACAAAAAATGCAACCATTCATACCAAAAATACTACCTCTGATACCCCAAAATACCACCTTTTGTGCCACAAAATACCACCAAGAAGGCAAATAAAGGTGATTACCATTTCCATCAGTATCATGATCATTATTACTAGATTATTAAACGTTATTAAACAAAACTTCTTAACCAATATAAACATTATGAAACAAACTATTTGTTGTTAATCAGAAATTTCTCCACCATTGGCGGACAGTTGAACTACTAATTTCACATTTATAGCCAAGTAGGAATAAAAAACGCACACACTTCGCAATAACTTTAGCACTTATCATCTTTACTTCATGTAAACTGTGCTATGGTAATCAACATGCGAAAATAGTACATTTGGTTACGGCCCTTGCTTTAAAGCTTTTTTATATAATAAAACTTTTAAGAAAAAAGAAAAACAAAAATAAGGAAAACATGGGGCAGAACTGGAGCAAAATAATGAGTTAAAATACTACGCTTCAGGTTTCAAGCAAACCAAAGCAATTCGTAATCCTTTAGAAACGTTTTCACGCAAGGTCAAATCAAAACAAACAGACAGCAAAACTCCGTTGCCTAGTTCGTTTTTTGATGAAACATATCAAAACGTGTGAAATCGTGTGAAATCTATTCGTAAAAATGGCAAATGTCTTGTGAAATCTCTTTTAAAAACAAAATGTACATTCAGGCCAATTAAGAAGGTGGCAAAGGGGGCAACTGCCCCTGGGCGCGCAGTTAACAGCTAATTTCATGGGCCCGAGGGATAAAAAGTTTCCAGGGGCCTGTCATTTCTGTGTACATTTAAACTGTACATTTAGACTGTCCTTCCCAGTCATGCAGTAACTTCTGATCAGAGGTTTTACATTACACTCTGACTCATTCATACAGACCTTCTCACTTCAAGTAGATTCGTATCATGAATCAAATAGTGTTAATAAAAGGTTTTTATATTCGTGCGAGGATTGAGAAAAGTGTGTTAACACCTACCAGTCATGAAAAACAGAAGATAAACTTTCTTTGGTAATATAACATTTAGAGTTTGACCTAGCTGCACGTATCAAATGGTTAACTTTCTAACTACTCTCAAATTGTAGCCATGCATTTCCTATTTCCAGGGGAGTAGGCGCAGCTGCCCTCCTGCCCTACCAATATTATGATCATTTCTTTATTTCTTCATTGTTCGCACTCAAAATTTAAAAAGTGCCCCGTGATGTTGGGTAAGATCCAACCTTGCCCCCAAGGATATTGAAAATGGAATACTAAATGCTTACTTTTGTTTACCGAGCTTCAATTTGTTCAACAAAATACGTATTTTGGTACCTCCATAGGTACCGCCGCCAACAGGGGTGCAACTAGATGTTGTTCTGGGGGCCTAGCCCCCTGCCCTATTTTCAAAAATCAAGGCATTTGGCCTAATTGTGGAAGCATGTTTCTTATGATTATGCAGCTGCTAAAGGACATGCTAGGAACAGAGGCAACATTTCTAACAATAGTAAAATCGACACACCAATTTCAAAAGAATTTTCCGTTGAAAACAACAAGAACCCATTTTAACTGAAAAATGTAAACCAGTGAAACCATGCAGAGTTGCGGAGGAGATGTTTATGTTTCAAATTGAGAGAATTTTTCTTTGTTTTCAACGGAAAATTCCCTTAAAATTGATGTGTCAATTTCAATATTGTTACAAAATTTGCCTTAATTCCCACTAGACATCTTAACCAACTACGGAGGAGACACAGCTACGGAGGAGACAGTGTCTTTCACTTACAATGGGAGGAGACAGCACCTCTCAAAAACCTAGTTGCATGCCTGTTCAAAATACATTGAAATAAATACACCCAGGCCTCGGTGTTTATAGATTACTTCTTTACATCAAGTCATGTGTATCCCCTGGTAATGGTAACGGTTATGATTGCGTTCATGGGGTATTGAGTTAATCGGAAAAGAAGCAATGCTGAAATTCCCAGACAATGAATGTCATTTTCCTAACAATCCACTCAAGGAAAAATTATCCTCAACGTAACAACTAAACGTGAACTTCTTTAGACCAAGGAAATTCATTCATAACCTTAATCAGCAATAAATCGTCTTCATGGTAAACATAGCCAGCTGTATTTGCTTGCTTTTCTCCTAAAATGCCAGCAACATTGCTTCATTTTCTCTTATTCTGTTTACATAATGATAAAAAGGAGAACTTTCTGGTGCAAGTTTAATCACAAAATTGCACTACTTTTCGTAATCAGCCAAAATTGTTTGCCTATATTTCTCAATATTACAGCTAGTTATTTATACCTAAAAAGCCTCAAACGATGATTATCTAATGATTTAGTAAAGGTATGAAACGTCAGTTAAATTTCAATACCAAAGACGCGTTAAAAAATCGGTTATTCTCTGATTCAGAGTTGACTTTGTTTTCATTGCATTCGTGTCACGTGATTGATATTATGGGAAACCAAAAAAATATGTATTCAAAAAGGAATAATTCCCAATAGATTTATCATGTGACATAAACGGCATAAAAAAAAACGAACAAGAATAATACTTTTAAGGCAAATTTAAGCTCCTTTCAAGTCTTCTTGGATGGGAGAATAAAATTTGAAATGAATAAATGAATAAATGAATAAATGAATAAATGAATAAATGAATAAATGAATAAATGAATAAATGAATAAATG
>JAYJMH010072311.1:0-33435 GCA_036873815.1 Phacellophora camtschatica | reverse complement strand
AGGATTTGACCGCAAAAATCGTTAGGGGTGAAACTTTACACCCTCGGACATTATTCACGGTCAAATCCCTTACAGAATTTCGAATTTTTTGTTTTCATATAATTAACATTATGAACACTAGGAGAGTGAAAATCTGCACACAAACTAACTTTTTGGTGCTAAATCCAAATTCAGGGTCAAAAATGTCATATAAAGAAAAATTTTAAAAATTTCAAAACGAGGCCGTTAATTGAAAAGGTGCATTAATAAAACTTACACTTGATTATAAATAATCCGATAAGTTTAAATAATGGTAAAATAATGGGTACTTCCATAATGGCTAAGGAATAGAAGAAAACCTAACAAAATACTTAAATATCTAAAGTTATGTTTTATAATTAATTCACACCTGGTACCCCAAAGAAATGAGTGAAAATAATTGTTTTAAATTAAAATAACAAACCTTCTATCAAATTGACTAAAAACTTTTGCCCAACATTGATAATCTTTATGAAAGAATATTGCCTGAAAAAATTAAGAGTAGCTTTTTTGATGCAAATGTTTGTTATGAAAACTTTTGAAAACAACAAAGTTTCTAAATGTATAATTAAGTTATACTTGCCCAGTGCTTCTTCTTGCATTTTTTTAAATTAAAGAAAAGCAGAAAACACCACATAAAATTCAAACAAAAAATGATTGAAATGTTACACAATTAGATGTTTCACTGGAATTTTTACTCAACATTTGATAAAAAAATTCAGTCAATGTTGATCCAATGTAAAGTATGGATGGCCAAACAACTGGATGTTTTTGCTTGGCTTATTGACATTGTTGAGCATTGATTTCTCTCTTTCTAGACTTATTGCTAAACCTTATATACCAGTTGTTTTAACACGATGACCACCTTTCAATAACTGTGATTAAATACCAAAAACCATAACAATGAAAATAAGATTTTAAAAAGTATAGCCTGATTACCTTTCCTTCTCTAGTGATATTGGGGAATAAAAATCTTGATAATGTTTTATTCTTGCATTGAAGTCACGATAAGCTTCTTCTGAAGGAATGTCTTTGTAATCTGGACTGCTTATTTTTACTTCCTAAAAAAGTTAAAGAATATGAAATAAAGTTATAAATATAATTGAATCATGCCTTGTTCATAAAGCATTTGATCTCAAATTTTAAAGAGTGTTTTTGTAAAAGGTATAAGGCCAATTTTAGGAGTGGAAATTTATTTTTTACAATTCATATATTTCACAGCTTTAGGCGCTTTAGGTGATTTTACTGAAAGAGGAAAACAAAGATTTTGGTGATTGGGCACGGATTTCCCAAGAAGAAACAAAAGCCTCAAATTTGTAATGTTTTCTCAACAACAAGTGTACATGTTTTGTATTCTCTCAGAGTTTTATCTGTTTTCAAGAACACCATTCAGCAACATTTTTATATTAATGTATACATGAAAATGTACATGAATTAGCCAATTTAAACAGACAAGTTTATCTAAGCTAGCCTTCTGTGCTTGCACATGAATTTTTAAATCAAATGGGTTTTCTCAAACCTCCAGACCAGCAAATGTTTGAAACTTCTTGACTCACCAGGTATACTATACAAAAATACTGAAATATTAATAAAATTGTTTACTTACAACAATATTTTGTCGAACAACTTCTGGGTCATCACAAATTGATTCAATGAAGAATGTCTGCAAAATAATTAAAGAGTCAATTTAAAAAAATCACACATATGCACAAACAATTACAAAGTTAATATAAACCAACATTTGAAAATATTCTTAAATTTATAAAGCATATATATACTGTATATCTATATACACACACAATCTAACTTACCTTAATTCCATGCTTTTTGCACTGGGAGTAAACATAATCCCTTCGTTCATTAGTCGTATTTGTTGCATCAAAAATCTGCAAAAAAACAATTTCCACATGATGCAAAAATAATGATTTAGGGCATGAAAAATAGCTTTCCTTGCTGCATTGAAAAAGATGCAAATTGAAAAAAAAAGAATCAAAATGCCATATGCAATCTATTCACATTTCAAGGCATTGTATTTATCTACAATTTTAACATAATTTGTTTAAATTTTGGTGCCACACTATGTTTAAACTCTACATCCACAGAGATGCAGAGGAAGATGATTCGATGAGGATACCGGCATAACAAGGTTTTGAACTTGAAGATCCAACATCTCCAGTGAAACCTGCAAAAACTTCTGCTTGTTGGAAAAATTAAAAAAAAAAAAAAATGCAGAAGTCGTAAACAGGAAATATTGCGAAAATATAGTTTTAAAAAACAGGAAGCAAAAGAAAAATGTTAAATAATAAAAGCAGAAAACTTACAGAAACTTGACCATCTCCCTTTAAATATTTAATAACTTCATCAAGAGCCAATTGTGCACATTTGCTGCAATAAAATGTATATACTTTGCTCCTTAGGTTGCACAAAAAAAAATTACAATTCAAAAAATATTCAATGATATATGATAATAATGCTTAAATAATAAAACACATATGATGAAATGATTATAAATCATAATAATCAGAATAATTATGATAATATATGCACAAAATCATAACAATGGCTTGCTTGTTTCTAAATGTAAGAAAGTAAATTTCAAGCTGATCTTACTCTCTTGCTTCTTGACCACTTGGATTCTTGGAATCAAAAAAGTCATGCTTACAATTGACTGTGCCATACAATTTTCGTCGAAATTCCCCAGCATTGAAAACTGCAATATAAAAAATATATCAACAAACATATTATATTGTTCAGTCCGTAAATAATCCTGTATAGAGGTTTTTCTGATAAATTCCCCAGCAATATAAATTTTCATGTGGCATGCTGTACACAATTTAAAAAAATAAAAAACTTGAAAAGTAAATTCACGTTGTTGAGCACAGTTCCTGTTAGATCACTCAAGTTAAGCTTGGTCGAAAGAGGTAAAAAAACCTGGATGGGCAACTGACTGAACAAGAGTATTGGCGCCCTGAAATGAAACACCTTTGTATTTTTAATAATCTTTTTTAATTTGTGAGAGCTGTTTGTTCTTACTTCAAGTTAGATGCACTCTTTAAGAGATTAATTCTATATAAAATGCCCCTTAAACTATACCAAAACATATATGAGATATTATGTTACCTTTCGTTGTTACCCCAATCCAATTGAGATATCTTGTTAGTTTCTTTGATATATATGTTTTTCCTCTGGCAGGCAATCCAACCATGACAAAGCATGTTGGCACATTTGCTAAATTTGGAATAGTAGATGGATATAAATATCGATTTGGCACTGGTATTGCATAATCACACATGATCGAGGCAAAACATAAAAGTAAAAAAAATGTGTCTCCTTTGATCCGCAAGGTGGTCCCTTGAGACAACAGCTATTAAATGAAAGAAATAAGATTGAAAGTTTTAATGAAAAAGGCCAGAGTCCACACCAATACAGAATCGTATTGTTTATGCCATCAAAATACAGAATCGTGTTGTTTATGCGAAAATACCTGTCCAGCGTCCATTTTACAGATTTTACATCGCGTCATTTGGATCTTCGATTTTAATTTTAAATGAAACAAACCAGTTTTTGCTTGCAGCATTTAGATTCACCCACATTAAAAATCAACGGATGGACGCTGTCTTTTCCTTGGTAACCAACTACCCGTCAGCTCAATTTCACACGCAGACGTGTTTTTATTATCAAGAAGATGAATCCGATTACAATGAGATCATATAACAGAATGAAATCATGTACTCTTTAGTAACATAACTGTATTACTAACGATGTCATGCAAATCTACAAAAATGCTGCTTGTTCGTTAGCAACGACTGGCTTTCATCATTCATGTTTGTTGATCAGATATTGAACAGCACCTTCAACAACAAACATATTGGCAGCCAAGAACGATAGAAAGGTCGAATTGAACACTTTTAGGCCATTCTAAATCATAAACATTCACACAATAATAAAAAGACTGCAACAATGTGTCTATACGAGGCAAAATTGAAACATTTTTTCAGTTTAAACTAGACTAATATTAGCTTCCAACACTAAACTTCTTTAAATAAAAACTGTGCAGCTTAACAACCAACGCGAGATAGAGAAATCAACGAGCTTTTTGCAAACAAAATAAAAAGGAATTTGATTAACAAAAGTCAAAGCTGGCCAAGTCTTGGCTAATAAAATACTCACGTGCAATAGTGTGGGCCATCGTCTCAATAACGGGCCAACTTCTTTAGGCTATGTTTTTGAAAAAAGCCTACGTGTTCATCTGATGATTTTAAATCGAAATAACAAATTCATATTTTGTCTTTGTCATGTTTTGATGTCCCAGATGTCAGCTCATTGTAAATTCAGTTTTGACACATTAACATGCTTTTTGCAATGAAAGTGTTCACGTAGGTGTGATATACAATGTCATACACTTCGGGTAGGATTTCTAAAAATCGCTTGGCTTTGCATAAATTGATTCAACTAGAATCAAAAGATGATATATCCATGCCATGTAAGGAAATTCCTTTATAAATCCAAAACACAAAAGATTTATTCCAAATAGGGAAAGTTGTACTTGTTTCATGTTTTTATGTAGGAAAAACTCTTTTTAGAATATTGTTTTTCTTCAAGAAACTTTTTGAGCTAGCTATCTAGAAATGAATTGAACTTGTTTTTCCTCTTTTCGTTCATTATTCAGGCCTATTCATACAGGAGAAAGAGTATTATGGCAAACTTTTGGCACTCAAATTATAAACCTTTATAGAGAAACTTCTAATACCAGAGTATTTTGTTAAAAAATGCGTTCTGCTTTTCGCAGGCTTTGCAGGCTTCGCAGAGATAAAAAAAAAAACGCATTCTTTTGGGTATCTCTCGGAAACATGGCAGACTTCTGACCCTCTGAAACCTTCTGCCTCTGATTCTCGCCTTCATTAGCATTTTTTAACATCATCAAAGATGCATAATTCGAATTTCTAGCGCTCTTGGATGGAATTCTAAAAACTCTGTCATTTTTTGGCTTCCTTTGGCTTGTGGTTTTCAAACTCTCCAAAAGTCTCCCAAAGAATTTCAGAATGCAGAAGATTTTAAAAAGCCAAAAGATTATACATACGCCCAAAGTTCATTTCAAAACTGAGTAAAAAAAACCAATTGTAACCATTGTAACTGAAATTCGAGAATAAAATCGTCATGTGACTAAAAAACAAACTTATACAAAAAATCTTGATTGTATTCAAATCATCAATTCCATGGTACACTTTATCATGAATGAATATGAATATGTCATGCATCTATCGAATGAAGAAAATGAATAAACCTATATTGATGGAAGTGGGTGGAAATACGAATATATAAAGCGTTGAATCTATGAACCTGTCTGTAAGGAGAGTTGAGCATCATGTGGGATCATCAATGGCAGGATTATTCGCCTGTGATCTATCTTTCTGGGTTTCTAAGCTTCAAATTTTACTTTGGAATTACTAGATGACAAACTTGATTTGAATTAAACCATTTATTTTTCTGTTTACTTTGTTCGACATAACTTTTTATTTACTCTTCAGCTTAAATATTGCTGCTATGAAAAATATCGTTAAAATGTCGACGATCCTGGTCAAAGTGGAGCATGGCATAAGAAACGAATTGAAATTGAATCAACCTGCTCTTGCAATACAATAATAAGACTTTTTTGCCTTGAACAAGCAAAGCAGAATAATTCAGCAACCCGAAGTACAGAACCACACGAGGGCAATGACTCCTTGCAAACAAGCTCTTACCAAATATCCAAATACCTTTATTTTATCAAGTGCATATGATAGCATGGCATACGGACGATATTTTACATACATAATTTGAAGTAGATATACAAAGTTTCATTTCGTAGTAGGGTAGTAACCGGGGTTTAAAAAATGGAAAAACACAGCAAAGAAATTGCAGAAAAACATAGAAAAATACAAAAACTATGAAGTGGAACATGATAAACTTTAACATGAGTATGGTGCCATGGTGGTAAACGAGGCGGGTTTTCGGTTTTACGGTTTTGTTTTAGTTTTCATTGGTTAAATATCTTTGTTGTTGTTGTTGCCAAATATACTATCATACTTTTGCAGTTTTTAGTAGATTTATTACGCAAGTCCCTTGTCTCCCTGCGTTCTTCAATAGATTCGACGTCATTACGGTCAATAGAGACTCATGATCAAACAAACCTTGACTGAAGATTTCTGCCTCGCCTCCTTTTTTTCATGAATTACATTGAATTTCCGCTCAAAAGCGTATGCTTCGTTTCAACGCACGCAAGAAAGTTGGCGTATTACACAAGTCTAGTTTTTTAGCCACACGATTATGAGTCCCATTGACCGATGTGGCGTCCATTCTGTCGAAGAACGCAGGGAGACAAGGGACTATTGTAACAAGTCTAGTTTCTCGGTACCCCCAAAGCCCTCCTCGTAAACCAATTCAGTCCAGCTGAATTTATAACTTGATTAAAAAATCATACAAAAGCGACCCGTTCGACGATAAATTCTTCCGCTCGCATTTCAATTCTAAACCTGCGACTTGAGGCCCCGTGAAGCATTACGCATGCGTGTTTTCGTGTTGTCCCACGCCTGTGGTCTCTTTTTGCAGTATATGATAGTGCCAATGATAATAATGAGGACGACAACACATGCAATCGAAATACCTGCTATCATTCCGACATTAGTATGCGTTCGTGCAACGTATATCCCTCCTGAAATAAATGAGAAACATCATCAAATATTGGCAAAAAAGAAAATTACTGAAAATTTATTACATTTTTACTTCCTGACGTTCATACAAATCTCATACAAATCGATTGACAAGTGAGTATCATAAGAGAGTTTACACATTTATCATTTAACAGCAATTTTGGATAATATTTTTGACCCCCGAGAAGGGCCATATGGCCCATTAATAAATAACAAAAATCTTCATATTTTTAGGGGGTAGAATGCAGAAAAAATTAATTTCATATTAATTTCATATGATTTAACGTAAGTTTATCTTATGGATAAGCTGGTTTGTATGTGCTACCCCCCGGAAAATGAAAATTAGAAAAAATTTGTCTGTTAATTAGAAAATTTTAATAGAAAAAAGTGTTTTAATAGAAAACGCATACCAGTGCTTGACTTAAAGGTTGCAACACCTCCTTGAATAGATACGTCAGATATTTGTGACCACGTTTTCATATCCAAAGAACGATATACGTAAGCACTTGAAGCAGAGGCTACTTTAACTTTCATTTTCACCGTAAATTTTTTCCCAGCTTTTGTAAGCTTCGACATGGGATACACTGCTATGAAATTGCTGCTGAAATCATCCCCAACAGAAATACCTCCGCCATTTTGTTTAAGTTTCTGATTTCCAGCTTCTTGAGTCCATTCCTGTATGTATATATCTTTAACTCCTTCCATTGTGTCTGCCTCAATCCACAAACCTTGCTGTCTGAAATGTAAACATACAATCTTTTTTGTAATAACCTTCTCATAAGAACGCCCAGGCTGAGATTAGGCCTAAATTTAAGAGGATAGCAAGAACATTTCTGATGCTGAAAGACTTGAGACTAACTCTAAAAATCGACGTTCTTGAAACAATAAAATTTAGCTAAACAACATTAAACTAATACCACAATGAACGTTTTTCAGTAATGTTTTCATAGAACGTAAAAGCTGAGATTTAGTCTTATTTTAAAAACAAGTTTCAACAAGTATTTTTAGCAGATTATTGCAGCAGTAGAAATGCGCTATTTTTGGTTTCATTGAGTATAACTAGGTGATTATTGGGTAGATTATGGCAAACAAAGGATCAACGTCAAGCAACAACAGAACTATCAAAACTAAAATCATCACATCATCTCATCAAATCAATTTTACAAACGTGGAAACGGTTTTTGGGCTGGCCTGTAGCAATAGAAATGATACTAACATTTGATGCCACAGAAGGAAAAATATAAATCTCGTTCTTACCCATCTTGTAAAATAATGTTTCCTCCGCCCCATCCAATTTGCTTCTGGGCCATCGGAATATCAATGAGAACAATTTTCCCTTTCTGACTTCTATTTGAAAAGTTATTGTTTCTGGTGCTCATATAAAAATATGTGCCAACTCCTGTGACTTTCCGTGCGCCAAGATCAAAATAAGTACCAGCGTCATCAAGTTCAGACATCTCACCGCCATGTTGGCCTAAAAAGTAAATAACAAATAAGAGGTTATGCCTTGATTTGCACTCTATAATGAAATCTGTCCTGATGAGAGGCTTGGTAAAAAGGATTTTCTTTGATAAAAATTGTTTCTCATCATCCCCAAACTTTGCTAAAAACAGTGGCCAGCTAATGTCTGCAAAAATAAATTACATTTACCTGGTTGCAACATAGCAAGTGAAAACAAATCATTTCGCTTCAATCCGAGAAACTTGGCAGTGTTGAGATGTTCCGGGTGATTGTTTCCAAAGTGTCCAAATTTTTTGCCAATTGCACCGGGAGTTCCTTCCGGATACCTTTGAGTCTCAAGTAACACAACATTGGATCGATCCGTTCCTGCCAGACCTTGGCCGTCATTGTTTCCCGGGTTTGTGTTTGAACCAGTCCACCTGTATGACAATTAGAGTATTTTTATTTTCCTACAAATAAACGTATGATGCTTACCAATAAAAACAGTTACATAGCAACAACACGGGCTATAAGAATAGTAATATTCAGAGCAAGGACTGCACCGGCTACAGGGATTAAAAATTTGGAATAATCTACCAAACGAGATAAAGAAAGCTGAAAATTTAAACATTTTCAAACAATTGATTAAAAAATGGAATGGTTAAAACTGTAAAATGTAGCTCGTTTATATAGCCTTAATTTATTTAATTTGTAAATTTACCTAAATTAGTTGTATAAACTATATATATATATATGTATATATCGTCATGAAAGAAAATAAAAAAGGGGAGGGTTTTGAGGTGATATGTAAGGGGTATCAAATTTATAATAATTAATACAATTTAGTTTAGTTTTACATTCGAATTTGATTAGTTTCTATGTATATTATATTTTTCATTTGAATTAAAATAAGATGACACCAACAAAAGAATTTTTCAACAAAAATATATGTACGCATGATACAATTATAATGTTCTAACATGCAATGTTTTGAAATTCAGTGAAATTCAGAGCTGTATTGTTGCACCATTATAGCAATTTATTGTTAAGCTCCAAGAACAAATGTGACAAAAATTCTGATTTAACTTAGATGAGTAAAGGGAATTTTTCTAATTCATTTACTTACTGGAAATGAATTCTATCATGAACAAAATCATATTCTAAGGAAAGTTACATACTGGAAATGAATATAATCGCCCTCACTGGCCATAACTCTATCATGAACAAAATCATATTCTAAGGAAAATTACTCACTGGAAATGAATATAATCGCCCTCACTGGCCATAACTCTGTTAGGAACAAAATCATATTCCACAGCAGGATATACTTGTACAATATTTCCACGTTTTCCACGAATGTTAAGGTTGATAATTTTTGCACCGCTAAGATCAGTTGGTCGTGATCGTATTGCAAAACGGTGAGATCTAAAATAAAACAATTTAATAATAATGACGTTAAAATAACGTTTAAATATATAAGAAAATATAAAATATAAATTCTAAATGAAGAACATTTTTCGCGCCTTTGCAACCGAACATTTGCAACGGCAACAAACTTTTACGAACCTCTCATCATCGTGGTTGAAGTGGAAAATAAAAAATTCCTCACACGATGAGAAATCAGAAGATGTGTGGGTCCCTTCGCTCATAAGAATTGTGTACACCAAAAAAATCCTTTTGTTTTTTGGTAAAAATGTCGCATGCTTTTTTAAGAATTTGTAGTGCCACTTGCTTTGGCCATAACCTCCTTACCTGTCTTGAAATGTCCTTCCAAATTGTGCGGTATTAATAGCCAGTCTCAGTTGAAATTTTGAATTATCAGATGCTTGTACAACTGGGTTGTTTTTAAAAACGTATCCCTGTGTAGCAGCCTCCGCAGTGGTTAGCCCAACAAGCCCCGCAATGTCAATGCCAGTTTTTGGGTTTCCGTTGCTGCTTGCGTTTGTTTTCCAACTGTCGAAGTCGTTCGTTGATATGTTGTATCTGGAAAATTGAAATGAAATTGAGATCGGAAATAAATAAGAAGAAATAATGAATGCATACCGGGTGACCCAAAAAAAAAACATGTTTGTAGGCCTGTATATTGAAATCTGTGAGGCTGTAAATTTCAAATTGTACTAAAAACGATGTCTGACGGGTAAACGTAGAGTTTGGGGGATATCATCCAGTCATCTGCGGCCACGTTTACCTGTCCGCAGTTTGGAAAAGGCGTTTATTAGAAGCAACTAGGATATAGGCAGAAAAAATCTCGAAACTGCTCAGTTAACTTCTTTCATGTTCATCATTTCCAAAAAGAGGATTTCCCTTTATGTCTTCAGTCTCAAGGTCATATTTTAATTCAAAGTGAAGCAGTGTCCTTCATTTATTTTCTTATTTCCTTGTGAAGTGTCATTGCTGGAGAAATCAAAAATTTTCTGTCAGTAAATAATTTTTGATCTTTGCAATAAACGCCTTCCTCTAATAAACGCCTCCCTCTAATAAACACCGCCTTCTAATAAACGCTTCCCTCTAATAAACGCCTCCCTCTAATAAACGCCTCCCTCTAATAAACACCGCCTTCTAATAAACGCTTCCCTCTAATAAACGCCTCCTTCTAATAAACGCCTCCCTCTAATAAACACCTCCTTCTAATAAACGCCTCCCTCTGATAAACACCACCCTCTAATAAACGCCTCCCTCTAATAATCCCTCCCTATAAACACCGCCTTCTAATAAACGCCGCACAAAATTCATAAAAAATTGAAAATACGGTACTTCATACTCATTAATTTTGAACTATTTCTGTGCGACGAAATTACCTTATACGTAATGCACAATTTTCATTTGCAATTTCAGGAACAGTCCAGTTGTATTTATTGGTGAAGCCACCTTTACTGTTACCAAGGTGATTATCACGTGACCACATTGCCTCTCTGCAATCCGGTGCCTTGATTCCGTGAGCAGCAAACTTTGTCCATTTCGCACGAGTACCGTTCTTGTTGCCCAAAGGCCACACAATTTTCTATTTGGAAAAGTACACATATATACATTTCTTGAATCTAAAAGTTTAACTGAATGCTTGCTAAAGACAAGTTGAAATGCAGGCAGTGGCAAGATATGTTTACAAATGTCTTGGTCAATCAAGTTTAACATTTGAAACGCTCCACAATTCCTGTATTAATCATGTACAAGATAAACAAACATGAACAATTTCCTTAAATAAAAAATGAAAACAAATTTGTAGAAAAAGTTGTGACAATACCAACCTCACATTCCTCCTTAGTTATAGGAATAGGAATATTTTTAGATCTTGAATACAAAGTGTATGGAGCAGGGGGGACGCAAGCGTATTTGTCTTTGACATTTTGGCTCTCTTTTTGGTAGTATTTGCATCTGCTGACGTCATTGGTCATTATCACAATATCCTACAAATAAATGAGAAAAATCATGCTTTAAATTGAGATGTTCAATGATTTTTTTCTTCAAATATATGTCATGTGTCTTGCTGAGTTTCTTTGGATTAGGTTTAGACCAGGGAGTGTTCTGGTTGTGAAAAATGTCTGGTTGTGTGAAAAATGTCTGGTTGTGTGAAAAATGTCTGGTTGTGTGAAAAATGTAAACTGGGTGAAAACAATGGTTTAGATGATTCAGGATGAGCTCAAGTACGCCGGAGATCTTCTCCGTAGAACAAAGTCCGAAACCATGAAAGAACAATAGGTCTATTGTTTACAAACAATTAGCGTGGCGTAAGGCTTCGGCGTAGCGTAAACGAAATTTCCACCTTTAGAAGACAACTGAAGTTAAATTGAAGGTAAGTACTGTATCTATATTGTGTGCTATATGAGTGAATCAAGACAAGATTACAAGAAAATATAGAATGATAAATAGATTTAAAAAAAAAGATGTAAAATTTTACCTTCCAAGGAGTAGGATTCCAATATGGATAATGATCCCGTTCCTCTGGGCATTCGTAACCCCGTCGAGTTCCAGCAGGATTCTGTCTTGTGTATTTTGCCGATTTTCCTTTCAGTTTCTAAAATATAGCAAATTCATTTTAAATAATGCAAACATAAAACCACAGCTAATTTTTTCTAAACTATTTTATCCTATTTTGCATTCTATTTTGATGTTACTATGTGCTCTAGAAATAAACTGCAGTTTTGTTACGCAGCACAACGGGCCTGGAAAATGAGTCTTTGAAAGCAACCCCATAAGCAAATAACTTTCTTGAGTTTGTTTTGAAGGAATAGCTATATTATTTTTAGATTGCCCAGTCCCCTGGCGTATAGCTGCTTTTAACTCCGTTGATTTACTTTAAAACTATCATCAGGAAACTACCAAAGAATCAGAGCAGCATCTTTTCAAGTAAAGACAACATAATATGATTTTCATTATTACAGTAACATTGCAAGCTACTTGCATCGAGAATGATCCTTAAAATTTAATTATATATTACCTGATCTGCTGTAAATAGTCCACTGTTCCGTTTCCTGTACTTGCAGTCCATGTAATAGTTGTAATCTTCATGCATCCCATATCTAAAAACAAGTTTAACAAAAATAATGAAATTCAAAATGAAACAATGACATAATTATAACTTCAATGTTCTCAAAATCGATCTTGAACTTCATGATCCACTCCACAGATGACGCCAAGATTATGGTATATCTTTTAAAAATGGATAAAAAATAATAAAAAACTTCAAAACATTCAGAGTCTTGAGCTCAAACCACTCAGGCAAGCGACTTCAACAAAAGACATATTCTCCCAAAAGACCATCAAGAATCTATTAATTAATGAATAATTTACTCAAAATTAATATAGACATAATTTATCTCTTTGCATTCAAATGCTGACTAACCTCAGATCATTGATGCAGTCATATCCTCGACATTGTGCAGGGTTTTCAGGAATGGTTCTAAAATGTAAAAATAAATATATAAACAAATATAAATAGTGTGTTAACATTTAGCTGATATCATTATAAATATTATTTTATTAATGTCACATTATCTGTTATTCTGATCTTTTACAAAGCAAAAAAGGTTTATAATTTCTAAAAAAGAATCTAAAAAATTCAAGTCTCAAAAATAAAAAATTACAGAGGAGCTATTTCTGGAGTCATATGCTGGACACCACCCGCAACAAGTTGTATATTAATCAAATTTGATATATGGCATTCGAAAACGATGCTTCTCAGACCTTCAAGGAGTAATTTGATTGCTTCTTGATCAGCCCATTAAAACTGTATTTTTCGAAGCATTATTGGACTGCCATTGTCTTAGAAACCAATGACAATGAAAGAGCTTCTATCTTTACTTGGGCCTAGGCAACAAAATGTGGTCAAAATATTTTTCATAATTTATTGTCCTTAGATTATTGGTGAAATTTGGTCTAAAATGGTCCAAAATTAAGAAACTTTCACTAGTGGAGCCCAGGTTTCTTATAAAAAGTGTAATTGGAATAAATATAAATGACTTACGTTGTTGTTGTGCCATCCCTGAGCCGATTGCTGCACATGTACTGAATAACAATCTCACAGTTGTTGTTTGGATCATTGCATGAATGTTGATTGGTCCATTCAATTGGCAAAATAGAACCAGCATAATAATAAAGGTTTCCAACATTGTATCCACCTCTGTTGTTGTTTTGTGAATCAAACATTCTGAAATATAAAACAATTAGTCATACTTTTACACACCTCTAAAGGGACCATCACAGAATTAAGGTCATCTTGATCTTTTGATGTTATCCCTGCCACTCTAGTCAGGGCTTCGTGATTTTTGCATTTATCTTTATATTTTTATTGACTGTGTAAATATTTTAACCTTAATTTATTTTGAAAATTTGTAAATGTTTTTAGTAGTAAATGAAAAGTTACTCACTTACTTACCTTTTGCATAAAACACAATTGCACCAAGTAAAATTGCAAAAGTCAGTAACAGCTCGGTGTGGGAAATATTGGGGAAAAAATTCCTTGAAAATCCCAACACTGGAAAGTTTCTGAACTTGCCAATGAAGGCTTTCAAAGATAGTTGAACAAAGCAGTAGATTAGTAACTCTAACTGCAAGATTACAAATGATTAATTTTGATGGACTATTTTGTAGGTAATTTAACTTTTAACTCATGCCTGTGAAGGAGGAGTAGCTAGCTTATTTGAATTATTATTATTATTATGAAAACTATAGGAATTTTCTGACAGGATAGAAATTTTATTGGAAAAAGAAATTTCAAAAATGTTTAATCTTTATTTGCAATACGAAAGTACAGGACTGAAAAGTTTGACCTTTTGTTTTTAACATCATATTCTGGCCATGCCTTTTCAATCTCCAAAAAATTTTCTGCATTGATTTTGTGACTATAGTGGAACCTCCATATAACAGACACTCGTGGGACCAATGCTACTGTCCATTGTAAAGAGGTGGCCATTGAATGGAGATGTCATTCTTTCAGAAAGATACAACCCATTATTATTTATGGATCTGAGTGAGTTGAGTTTCTTTTCGTTGAATTTGTATCAAGTGATTAGTATCTGGAGAAATTTACCACTCATTTCCAAGATTTTCACGGTTTACATTAGATCACTGAAGTGAAGTGAGGTCAAAAACCTGAGGATTGTAAAAACATGCATGTTTTGCTGCAAATATTATATAGTTAATTTGCATACCTATTTCCATTATTTCTTTCTCTTCCTCTCTCGTCAAGTCTGTTGTTGCTACCTCTGTAAATATAAAAGAGCAAATCATTACCTATTTTAGTAAATTTTCTGTAACGTTTAGCGAAACTGAATCTCTGGGGGCTACTTTCAACAATATCTTTGGCATAAAGTCCCTTTTTACAATACTTGCTACATGCAAAACAAAAAATATCTTAATGGACAAAAACATAATTTTTAGTTACCAGAGAAAGATTGGTTTAAATCTAAATAAATATTAATGTATGATTTGTTTCCTTTCTCCATGCATAAATTATAAACTTCCACCAGAATATTTACTAACTCTTTATGTTCTAAATTTCACGAACACAGATTATAAACAAAAAGCAAAAATTATTTTGTCTGCTTCCGGGTTTGATTTCACTGCTATGTGGCTGATAGATTTATCGCAATTTTGTTTTACCACAACATTGAATTGATATAACTAGAATTAATATATCATGTTCCTGGAAACATCCATCTCGATTTAAGAACTCACATCTCGCATGATCATTCATCAAAGTCAAAGATGATACACAAGTATATCAAGGCCATCAAATCGATTCTGGTTTCGTGTTCTTTCCTGAAAGAAACCTTGGTTCGATCGTTCGTAAGGCCCAGATCAAAATTTCATTATTACATTTGCCTATTATAATTACCTTGGATTGTGAAGATACATATCTGCATTAATTGTACCAATCAAAACCAAAACTACTAAGACGGAATTCATGATGTGTTGATGGATCTTGCCTTTCACTTTGGATTACACTTTTTTGGACAACACTTTCCCTTGCCCTCCTCTTCTTGTTTCCCTTCAAATTTCATTGATTTCACTTCTTACGGAAGCGGAGGTAATACTTCAGAAGCAGCAACCAAATAAGGAAAACTGATTTGATAAAATAAAAGTCATGTGACTCGGCTTTCAGCCTCCTACTCAAATCACAAAATGACGTCATTGTAAAAAAAACCGCCAAACAAGTCATTCATTTTTTCAATCCTGGTTTAACTAGTTTAATTTTAACCGAATCTTCAGTCTCATCGTAACAGGGAAAACTGATACTTACTCATTTTCATTTTATTTCATCTATCCATTTATCAATGACTTACCCAAAAATATGGAGCGTCGTTGGTAAAAACAAATTAAAACGTATCAAACTCCTTTTAAAATTTATAAAAATATTTTGATGACGCGTGGTATTGTAATTGAGATAAATAATAAATAAAAACAAATTGAATACCATTGAATAATTTCTTTTAAAATGGTGTAAGTTAGCTTTCCTATTCCAGAGTGACTCCCTGGCGCTCCGAAGAAGTTAAAATGGCGACCCTGCCCTGAACTCTGACCTTATTACTTACGTTGAAATCTTTCTTAACCTAATCACTTAACACAAACCCAACATTACTCCCACACCTTTTGGCCTTCTCATCCATTGGGGGTTTTTCTTTCCTTTTATTTTAGGTTTCATTTGGTTTGCTGATATAAAAAAGAGACTTTTGTAAAGTCCACTATGAAATCATTCGCAAAAGCGTTACTTATTGACATTTACAAGGTATGGCATGCAACTAAAACTACTAACGCTATAAATAAATGTAACTTTGTTATACGCCTTTAATATTCTGTTAATTCTTATACCAACTTAAACTGCTACTGGCCAAGAACAATCAACTTTTAGAATGATTTATTCATTTACCTGGTGATAAATATATTATTTTAACGAAATAGTTTGTCAACATTGTATAATAAATATACTGCAAATAATGAAAACTATTGCAAGTGCTTTTTCAAATAAACTACAGCGAGAAAGACATAAACAAAGACAATTTTATCGTAAATCAGTGTTTAATATCTAATACCACTGTTAAAATTCAAAATATCACTTTTAAAACGTTAGGAATTGATTTTACAATATGAATGAAAATATTTCCAATTTTTCCAAGTAAAAGTTCTTTATTGAGTATTCAAAGAGTCATGTTATTTAATATTTTGTTCGTTTGTTTACAAGAGACTTTGATTTCAATCTTTCAAAATTTCAATCAATCGAATCAATGATATTCACTTCAATTCTTTATTTTAGCATGCAATCAATTCAAACAGGAATACAGACAACCAAAATGGCTCAGTGTTATCCAATGTTTAGTTTATTTGTTTATATATCTTGTTTGTTCGCTGATACGAAACTTCAGATGTTAATTCAATATTTTCAATGAAAAAATTGTTCACTTCTTTTCCTTTTTTTCAGCAAGCAAATAATTCTTGACAGGAATACAGATCGAGAGCATAAGCAACACAGCCCAAATGATGGCCCCCATCAGCATCATCTTTTCCGTCAAAGAAGATACAAAATCTTTAACAATACCAGGCTTTGTGTAATACCCATAATTCAACACCATCCACCCTGGTGTCATCATCAGCATCGTGAAAATGCTCGCAAAAAAAACCCCTGTGCAGCACCTTAAACACGTGCAATAACACTCACACAAGACAGGGTTACTCCAAACATAGTAAGTAAAATACGCTTTGTAAAATGTCAGACAAACAACAGCAGGGTACAAAATGTCAATGCCTAATTCACTTGGGTGTATCAACTTGTTAAATGTTTTCAGATTTATACACCCCTTTGTAATTTGGCATTCCCAGCACCCAATACCAGACTTGCCCCTCAATTGACCATATATGGAAACTGCAGCGGCGATGCCAGGCAAATCTCCAAGTAAAGTTGGCGCACGGTAGACAAAGTCTTTTATTTTCACCCATTTACTAATAACAGTATTACCCTTTTTATCGACTATAGGAGCAATCGGGAAAATAATCAATCGAGTGAATACAATGAGTTGAATCAAGAATGACACAGCAACGAAACCCATGAACCCCATCAGTAGAAATAAATTAAATTTATGAGTCCCAAAAACTATTTCTAAATCTTTCGTCTTCCATTTCGTGTGGAAATTGCAATAAAGACCTTTGCTATTTGCTTTGTTTGTAATGTTGCCAAATGCCCCACCTTTGTATTTCTTGAGCAAGTCAGGGTAGCGAATAAAGGCAGAAGAAAACGCGTCCATAAACATCAAATAATATCCAAAGACCGACATTCCTCTAAGGACAAACAATCTTATGAAATGTTTGAGGAGATCCTCGTCAATTTCATCGAGACCCATTTTTAAGTGCTCCTTAGGAATCACTTGCAATCACTGAACACTGTTTTCGCAGCAGTATAAGTCTCTCTTGGTTGCACACTTATACAACAAAACAATTTCTCCAATCAGTTAAATTTTGATTTGATGTTGATTGAATTGCTTTTGTAAATCCGGACCCAATACTTCAATTAACTTTTTGAGCAAATCCTTGTCAAAGTCAAGCTTCATAATTCAAGAGGAATCACTCAAATCACCTGCAATCACTGGACACTGTTTTTCATCAGTAATTAAATCTCTCTTTCTTAGGCACTTGCACAACAAAACAATTTTCTCCAATCACTTAAATTGTGATTGTATATTTATTGTATTGCTTTCGTAAATCCTGACCCAATAATTCTTAAAATGTCTCAATCTTCTTTCGCTAATCGGCACAATTAGTGATCATTCCGGATACAATCAATTAATTATTGTCTGCCACAACTTTCCATAAAAGCAAGTTCCTTATACAACTTTCTGCGACAATTAAAAGTATTTGAATCCTCTTATATTAACTAAAATTTTCATAAAGTAATAGCAATTTGGCAACATAAAATGCAAACCAATTGATATTAACTTTCAAGCAGCGTTTTTCAAATTAGCATAACGTTTCATTCTATCTCTGCCGGGGGGTCACTAATCTCGTTCAGAATACCTATTCAAAAACAACGCTAGTTTCAATACGAGGCTTTGAGGACAGTGCCATATGCATTTATAACTTCTCCTTAATTCACTCAAACAAAAACAAAAAATGGAAGCAAAATGAGGCAAAATATTCACACTATAAATACCTCAGAATCAAATCTAAAGTTCTAAGATAGATTTTGAAAGAATACACCTCAAATTTTCAAGCTAAAGGTTCTTGAAAAGATCAAGCATGTTATATGCGGGGTTTACTGGATTACATCAATACGGCTAACAGAATGTTAAATCACAGGGCATACCCTGATTAATACTGAGCTTTTCGTTTTTTTTCAGAAAAATAACTGAATATCTTACAAATTTGGAGAATGCCACTATGGTAAAATTTGCATCTTGGATAAAATGGATAAAAATTCAAGCGATGAAGGGACTTCGTTGTAACAAAGGCCGAATGTGTCCTCTAAATGTGTCCTCTAAATGTGTCGTTTTCGTGCAGATTTCCTTCAGATGGGTTTGTTGTGGCAGTAACCCTTCAGATGGGTTCGTTCTGGCAGTAATTCGTGTTTTTAATCTTTAAGCCTATTTTCTGTCACAATGAAATTCCCCCGTCAACCTCCGGAAAAAGAAATCACACACATCACACACAGCTTGGATAACAAAACTAACAATAGATTTCTTCTGTTCCCATAAAAAGCTTAAAAACTCTAAAATATTAATCAATACAAGCGTACCCGTAATCACATGCACTTGTATCTATTAAATTTTTTGAATGAAAATATTAATTCGAAAAAATAATTTAATTCATCCGATTGCAGGTAAAATGAATGAACGGTTCTATCTAAAATCATTAAAAAGGTGGCTGCATTGATTTTGTACACGAGTCCTCGTTTCCTTGCGTTCTATGATTTGTTGACGTCACCTTATTTACCGGAGGGACGTCAGCAAATAAGAGAACGCAGGGAAACAAGGACTCGTTTAAGAAGTCTAGTGGCAGCATACAGGGAAACAAGGACTCGTGTAGCAAATCTGGTGGCAGCAGCATACAGCATATGAAAATAATTGCAAGGAAATCGACGAACTTAATCCTCAGAATGCGTATACCTAATATTAACAAGAGCAGAGATAATGGGCCTACTTCAATATGCAAAAGCAAAACCGCCAAGGTTTGAAAAAACGATTACGCGGCCCTTTACATTTAAAGGAGGCACCCCATAAACTAAGTACGCACTGAGGGGAAAGGGGTAAACTGAAAATGTACATCTATTGTATTAGTCAGCTTTTTATGTTTTTTTTTTGCGTAAAAGGGAAGAATAGGGATATCATCCAATCATTTGGAATCACGTTAACCTGTTCAAAGCTGGAAATTAAAATCGTTGTCATTCGTAAGCGTTTCAGTCAATTTAATTCATTTTCAGTCCATGTTTTGACTTTAAAAGGCCCTGAACTGGAAATAAATGCTATTTCTTTAAAACTGAAAGCTCACAGATTTTGGAAATTTTAATTTCAAGTTTTCTACAGGTAAACGTGGTTGCAGATGATTTGATGACATCCCAAGCTCTACGTTTGCCTGCCAGGCGTCGTCTAAGTTTGCCTACCATTTGAGATTTTTAGTCACGGATTGTGAGCTACGGGCCTGCAAAAAACGATACTTTTTGGGGGTAATCACGGACAATATCGTATAAAGCCGCATACAGGCTGAAACCTTATTGGGACAGATTACCCCTGCCCCTCGGCCCACTGTGCAAAAGAAGAAACTGACATGAAAAAACTGCAAAAAACACGAGGTACACGGGGGGAGCAAATACAAAGTTACGTAATTTAGAAAAACTAACTAAAGAAAAACTAAAAACATCTGAAATTAATATTTTTTTAAATAATTCGACCCATGGTCTAACAACTAATCTTAACGATTATAATTTAACAATATAACATAAAGTGAATATAATATAAACTAGTATAATATAACAGTAACACAGAAGTATAAATTTGCTACAATAAAGCTTGTATAATATAAAGTTATGTCTGAACATAACTATGGTCTGAAAATATAAAGTTCTCCTAAAAATACAACGTTTTGCATCGTTTAGCAATGGACGGCCCTTCCAGGAGTATAAGGTCATCTAACTTTTTCACTCAAGTAGAAGTCATATGGCCTCATAACCTGATAGTTAAAAACTGATATCTAATGACAGTATTGAAAAAAGATACAGTGTCACAAATCAAACAAATGAGCAATAAATAAAGGAATAACCAAAATTGAATCAAACAGATCGAATTATTTAATTGATCAAAAACATAATTGGTTTTTTGCCTGACGGAAATTAGGCTAAGTGTTTGTACAATCTTTCGATTGCATATATGACATGTGCAAATAAAATGTTCAAAATCTTGGCTTCATATTGCACGCAAATCGAGCCAACGATACGTTTCTAGATATTTTCGTAGATCCCCAATAAATATAGAATTATTTTTGTGGACTAAACCCGATAGATAATGCGGCACTGCTGCTTGCAGGAAGTCTAAAGTTCTCCTGATTCATCTTCAATGAAAACCGTTTTCAAACTTAAAAAGAGGAGTGTAGGAGTAGACAAATGACATATGCGTTGTTATCAATTTACCAGCAAGCATCGTACACATAATGATATGTAAATTCATCGATTTAGTGATTTAGTCATGAATGGGCGCAGGAAATGCGCATTTTGTATAGATACACGCGACCGCTGTCTTACAGGCATAAAAGAGAATTTACTTTTGTATTAAATGCGACTTAACTTCGTATTTGATTTAAGATTTGCTCAACAAACGAATTTCGGTTCATTAGCTCAAGGTCACGTTTCTATTCTGCCTGGATACAACAAAACCACAGGGTTTACGCACGTGCCTCAACGACGGCTCACTGCCGCCCGCAAAGCCGCAGAAACATGTTTACATAACTGTATGGCAGTCAGTTCGTTCACTGGCACATTCACTGGCCTGCGCGTGTGTAGCGCGTGCAGACTGCAGACTCAACTGGTGCATGTCTTTTTTATAATGAAAGCTGGCTTCAGTTTCATCCTGAATTGTTCTTATTCTTGGACTAATTTTTACGAACTTGCTATCTTTCTCAAAAACATATTTAAAGTGTGTTTCAGGTCAAGTACTATTTTTGTAATATATAGCCTACGCGTAGCCTCAAACTGTTTCCTCCGTCAAATGCCGAAAAACAGTTTGAGTCTGCACGCATGCCAGTTCAATGGCAACGAAAGAAACCTTCTGCTTATACGAAGTAATCACGCTATACCAAAACTTTTTTTAAATACCAACGAATTACCAAAAACGTATTTTACATTTACAAACGATGACAAAATATTCCTTACGTTATTCTCCAAATTTCTATGTACCATTTACAAAAGACGCCTAGATAACACATAATGATATAATCATATAATAAAGAAATAACAAATATATATATCCCTACCTATTACTATCTATATTTCATTATACAAGCTTGTAACAAAATTTATTCTTCTGTTTTATATTATGCTAGTTTATATTATATTCTATATAACTTAACTGTTTTATTGTTAAGTTATATTCGTTTAGATTAGTTATGATGGTATTGTGTCGAATCATTAAAAAAAAAGCTTGTATTGCTGTGTTACTCGAGATTACTTGTGTAATAATTGTATACCACACTATTTGCAACGTGTTTTATGTTAGTATTAATTACACTTGCCCCAAGTCTATTTCTTAACTCAGTAAAGAAAATGAATAGTAAAAAGTTAATTTCTTTTACTGAGTTAAGAAATAGGGTCGTACAGGGGGGGGGTCATGTTTCCGTGTTCCTTCCTAAATATGCTCATGTTCCCGTATTCCCTTGTAAAATTTAGAATGTTCCCTGGAATCTACATTGTAAAATTTTCCCATGTCCCCTGCTAAAAACTAAAATTTTCCCAAGTTCCCTGCTAAAAAAGCCCATGTTCCCATGTTCCCTGGTACCCCTGTACGATCCTCAGAAATGGACTTGAGGCAAGTCTAGTGTTAATAAGCCAAGTAATGCTGTTGTAGAAACTAATATTATACGAAAGGAATTGAAAGAAAAACGTAAACAATTTCTGAGATACATAAAATATTTGACCCAATTCTCACCTGGCGTTTCTTGTTAAATCCAGGAAAGGCAGATCAATTGCGTAAATTTCTATGCTTATCGGATTGATACTGTGGCTGACTTTTTAAAATACCACAGATTGCGTCAGGACATTAGTTGTCATAGTTCCTTTTTATAAGAACAGCTGGCTTCAGTCTGTCTGAGGCTAGACTTGCTTCAGGTCTATTTTTCTGGATGTAAGTCACACTTTTGTTAAACTAAATAGTGATAACGGCTCGAAAAGGGGAATGTCTGTTCTTTGTATTGCAACCCCCCCCCAGCAACTTTGTTGCAATGAGAAGACCAAGATATACTTAAAGAAGTGTATAAAACATGGCCAAAGAGTCAGTCCAATCTTCACAAGATTTCAAAGGTTCGCTGAATTCTTTTTAATGAGAACTCGGTATTGCCATGAATTCATACTTTATGTTGCTTCTCGTTGCAATAAACAAACAAACAATAAACAAACAATAAACAATGCTTCACAAAATAAATAAAATCCTGCAATGCTTTAAAACGTTCCGCGAGATGTTCCGCGAGATGTTCCGCGAGATGTCTCGAACATACATTATTCGATTCGAAAGGCACACGAAACGGACATGCAGATGAGCAACTGCACAGTGCTTTTATTTCTCTTTCCTCCATGTAGTCAATGACGGTAGACACCATCCGATCATGATGTACTCGGTTTGCATCTACTGACATGGGTTGTTATGGAAGAAGCGGCCGCTGCTTGTGTGTCGAATGAGTCCAACTGCTTTTTCGTCAGGCCGTGGCACATGCAATCGCTGTTGATTCTCTTGGCACTGTTGCTTGTGCTGCATTCACTTGGGCTACCATTCTCGGTGGGTGGCTCCTCCTGCTCCTCAGTGCATTCTACTTCCATATTCTCCTCCTCAGCAACTCTTCGTTCTGCTGTTCTCTGGGGGAGTTTCCAATTCACGGCTTTGCCCTCTTTGCTGATAGTGTATAGGCTGATCAACTTTGTTGCTGCAGACACTTCCATATGTAAATTGCGTGGCATTAATGTGCATGATGTTATACTGCGTAGCTATAACAAAATCGCAATATTATAAAAATATTGATTTAAAGGATCTCACGGACAACCGAATATTTTGGAAAACGGTAAAACCTTCCTTCTCCGACAAGGCCCAAACTGGTTCCAGCATAGAATTTTTTTTATATTCTACTTTACTTTATCTAGTTTACTTATTTTCATGTATATTTTATAAATCCTACATGAAATAAAGAAATAATAATAATAATAATTAGCCTACCCTGCTGCTCCAGGTTGGAGATTACTTTATCTGAAATTATGTTGCCGTCACCGGTCACTGCTAGCATGGAAAACCTCGCCGCGTGCATCTGTGGTCGGATATTTCACGTAGGACGCTCTCGTGCAATTCCTCGAAGGACAGGAAGTCGATTCCATACCCGAATAATGTAACGTAGTGAGGTGATAAGTATAAATAGGTAATGTCTCCTTAGTCTTCTGTACTTCCCCAATGTTGCTCCCCCAATGTCTCCTTAGTCTTCTGTACTTCCAATGGAAACATCGCTAACGCTAGACATTTGAAGTTAAGCACTTGCTTCGGAAAAATTATTGTTATTGATGGCCATCGTTTGCAAAAGCTCATAATATTTGTTATCATTGTGACTGAGGTTTCCGTACGAACACACCAGAATGCATCACTCGCCCCAGACTCTTGTTAAACGACTTACCTTGACAAAACCCCTTCAAACACCACACTTTCGCACCCCATGCACCAAAACGGATGTCATTTCTGAAATCGGCGATGATTACTTGATCAAAATCATAATACAAAAAAAAATTTCATTTCAATGGCACTTTAATCAGTAAAAGAGTTGAATAAAATGAAAAATGGGTCACTGCGGAGGAAAATACCTGTGGAGGAGAAGAGCTTAGGAAAATTAGCTAGTCCGAGGCTGGTATGGTGTCTCTTATTATTTTGCTCCATTCCAGCCTTCTTATTTTGTTTTTTTTTCATCAATAGTTTCGTTTTATAGACAAGCTTTCAGGCAAGTGCAGTACGAGTAGCCAAGTGTGCTATTTTATCATTACAGTGTGAGTATTAGTCATAAAATAAATATGACAATATTATAATAATTCACATAATTCTTACTACTCCTCCTTCACAGGCACAAGTTACAAGTTAAATTACCGATAAAATACTCAATTCGACTCTATAAACTGCTGACAGCATCGAATTTAATGATTTGTAATCATGCAGTGAGAGCGAGATTTGTAATCTACCGCTTTGTTCAGCAATGATATGTAATATACACGTCTTTTTATAAGAAACCACTTTATAAGAAACTCACCGTCGAAACCCAAGAAAATTTAAGAAACTTTTACTGGTGAATGAAAAATCGCTAAGAAACTTTAACTTTTTTAGCGAAGATTACATAATGCTCAGAGACGTAGGTAGCACTTGAATAGTGGGAGGCACAAGACTTGAAGGGCACTTTGACCACACCCAGTTCTTTTATGACCACGCCCTAAACACCGCTTCCTTTTTCTGCTTGTAGGGAGGATCCTTACATGAGCATACGGTTAAATCGAACATTGCAACCTATTATTTTAAATAATATAACGAATATAACATTAATATCCTAATATAACGAATGTATATTCAAATTCAAATGTCGCTCTCATGATAGTTCAATACCTAGATTCTAGAATATATATTATTTAGTACACAATGACATTAATAAACTGCTTAAAGGTCATCAAATAATTAACTGAAGCAAACTAATAGCTCACGCCAAGTTACTTACGAGCTAGCTAATCCTATAAATTTCTGCTTCATGTTGACCAGTATTGCCCTAAACGTTCCTTCAAAAGAAACTTTAAATTGCTCTTCAGGTAAAAATTTGTGAAAACCTATAAAATTGTATATAATCGGCGTTTTTTTAAGGGCTCTTCTTTTAACTTTTTGAGATTAAGTAAGGGCAATCATTGAAAAAGGCACTTTCATGTATCAATTTTTTTCAAAATTGTAACAATGCGATTATTTTCTTAGTCTTCCAGAAAAAGGGCCCTTTGATCTATTTTTTCGGGACTAAAAGGGGCGCTTAAAAAAAATTCTTGATTATAGAAGGACACATTTCAATTTTATCGGAGTAAAAAAGGGCGCTTTTCAAATTTTCACGTGAAAAAAGGGCACATTTTCCAATATTGAGGGCACTTTTTCCATGTTTGCAAAAAAGTGGGGGGGGGGGCACGTGCCCCTAGTGCCCCCCCGGTTCCTACGTCTCTGATAATGCTTAATGATATTAATGGAGTGGACATGATGTCAGATGATTATTTCAGTGAAGATTGTGCATATAACTTTTTATGCTATACAATATATGACCAGTTTTTGGTAATGTTTTTGTTGATAAAAATAATTCATTGTGAAAAACAGAATTCTTCTATAGGAAACTTGGCTAAGGCTCCACTAGTGATTAAGATAATTTTTGCAGAGGCTCGATGTTCTTAAATTTCTAAGAATTTGAGGCTGAAATGTTCTTAAATAGTTCTTATTTTTGCACGGATGTTTTTTCTGTAATTTTATCCTAATTGACGACATAACAAGTTTTTCCTGTTTTGCTTCAACAGCACAAAGGAAACATACGTGTTTATTATCATTCGTGTTTGTGTAGTTTAAGCCATTCGTGTTTGTATAATAAAATAGTTTCATAACACTAAATGTGGTGTCGAATTTTTTGGAAATGTGGGATCTGAGGTTGAGCATAAAGTGTGCTCTTATAAAAAAAAAGAGTAATAATAATCCAAAAATCAATACAGTAAAAATATTACGTTTTTTGATACAAACATTTTGAAGATCCTAGCCAAAAATAGACTGCTGATTTAAAAACTTGAAAAGTTTCTTAACTGCGGATTGACCTCTTATCCTTCAAGTAGGTCGAAAGCAGCCTGAAGGCTTTTTTCGTTAGCTGCTACCCATGGTGGGTAGGGGACGGTGCCACTCCTAAGCTAAGCTGACACTCGTTTACCGACCTCAAAAATAGACAGCTGAGTGGGCTGCGGGTTTCGTGGATAAACTGCGGCTAAACGTTCCTAACTTTTTACACCCAACAACGCCAAACATTGTTGGACGTTGTTAGGTGATGTTGGACAAGGGTGGCTAAAGTTCTCTAAACAATTCACTCCAAGATTGGCATATCAGCTCTAAATGCGCCAAATGTTGGATGAAGAAGAAAAAGGCAGGAAAAAAGGCAAAACATGGTGGTGGATAAAGAGAGAGGATAAAGGTTGCTTTGAAAAGATTATCACGAAACTCAGCATGTATTATCTTCTTGGATGTGAAGCTTCGTCATAAATACTTTCCACTTCTTTCTCTACACATCTTTTTTACAAGAAACCTGTTCCAGGCCTTACTAGTCAAAGTTTATTAAGTTTGGATCATTTTAGAACAAATTTTACCAGAAAAAGTTTCTTAAAAATCTTATGTGAAAATATAATTTTTTCATTATAAATTATTTTTCTCAGCAAAAACATCAGCAAAAACCGAATGTATATAGTATATGTTTAATTCAAAGGTATGGAAAGGTGACAGCGAGTAAAATGTAAACGTTTTTTTATAGAAAACCTGGCCAAAGCTCCACTGTGAAATCTTCTTAATTTGGACCATTTTAGACAAAATTTCACGAGTAAAAGTTTCTTAAAAGTTTCTTTATTGTATAATTAAACAATTCCGTTTTTTTACTATGATTTCCACAAAACTGAGTATATATTGTACAGGATAAAATTTTTATACAAAATCTTCGCTGAATTAATCACATCTGACATCATGTCCACGTCATTAATATCATTAAAGTAATGATTGTGAAAACCTGAAAGTGTCTTGGAGTGAATTCTTCAGTTCAATTAGAATAGAGAATCAGCGAGTTCGAGAATATCTTTCTTTTCAAACTCCATCCAAAATTATCCAACATCAATCCTCCAAAATTTTGATCGAAATCAAACTACATCCAACATAATCCAATATCAAATCCCCTCTTCCTAACATTTGTGAGAGTTTGACTTCGAAACACAGCGCCTTAACCACTTGACCACTGGGCCCTTTTTATGGAAGAGGCCACTCGACCCTCGATCACCATAGTTTCTTAATTTTTTTCTACTACAGTTACTAATAAGCGGTTTCTTACACCAAAAGATGAGTTTGGACTGGCAATAAAAAAAGTTACAATACAAAGTTTATCAAACCTAAACAAGAATTAATTTCAAAATTAAACATGAAATTAATAATACCAAAATATGTCAAAATAGCCAGAAGAAGAATTGAGAACGAAGTAGACTTTTTATTAACGTATCTCGAATCTCCAGAAAAACATTCGTTACTCTTTCGGAAACAAGTTCCTCATTTTGGAAACTGATGGAAAACCTGTCAGCTCGTGAAAAAGTTGTATTCATTAAACGTGCATTCAAACTAGAAAGCCAAGAAGTATATGCATATATTGATGTTGTACCTTAATTAGCCCTATGGAGGTACACTTCCCATGGTCAGATGGGAGCGTGCCGCTGAGATTTTATAAACCCACCCATCTTGAACGTTCAACTTTTCATGCACACGTATTTTTTAATAAAAAATAGGATTACAAAGAAACAAAGTACTCCTCTAAAAATTTGCAATATTAGTTGCATATCAATCGTTCGCTCCATTAAAATCATTAAGCATCATGTAATCATCGCTAAAAATTTCAAAAGTTTCTTAGCAATTTTCCATTCACTAGCAAACGTTTCTTAAATTTCCGTAGGTTTCAGCAATGAGTTTCTTATAAAACGTTTCTTAATCTTATAAAAAATAACGTTTAGCCTATCAACACATCATATAAAAAGGCACATTAGAATGAAAAGATTTCTCTTAGAAAAAGGTGCCTTTTTAAGAAACTGCTAAGAAACATTCAGTACTTGTGGAACATTTTAAGAAACTTTCAGTACTTGTGGAACATTTTAAGAAACATTCAGTACTTGTGGAACATTTTAAGAAACATTCAGTGCTTGTGGAACATTTTAAGAAACTTTCAGTACTTGTGGAACATTTTAAGAAACTTTCAGTACTTGTGGAACATTTTAAGAAACATTCAGTACTTGTAGAACATTTTAAGAAACTTTCAGTACTGGACCAAATTCTTAGTTTCTTATTAAAAAATATGTGTATAGCCAACCTTACAATGTTGTTCGATTCCAAATTACCCATCATTAAGGGCAATATTTAACATATAACCCAACATTATAGCATTCGTACCCGCGTTTAGGAAATTTAGTGTCGTCGAAACCATTCTTATCAGCGCACAAACCCATACCTCTGTATATTAGGGTAACATCTCTCCCGAGTTGATTAGATATGCTCAATGTATGTAGCATACCTCATTTTAGTGTGCTAACCTATTTGTGCAGTGATAAAGTGGAAGTGTGCAGTGATAAACTGTAAAAATGTGCAATGATAAAACAGAACAAAAATTCAGTGATAAATTCTTTGTCGAACAACCCTTTTTCATATAAAATATTATTGTCAAAGACTATTTTTAGAGGGCGTGGTTGCATTTTAAGCCAATCTAAAGGGCATGGTCAGCAAAAATCCCACCCCCCCGGGAATACCCCTGGACCCCTATGACATTCCTTTCAATCCATATGAGCAGTGATAAAAGCTTATCTTTTTACTTCATGCCACAAGCCCATAATCTAATCTAATTTTATCATCCAAACAAAGACTTTTAAGGAATTCAAAAAATAGTAAGAGTCTATTAAGTGTGCGGCCTAAATGAAATATAAATGTGGTTCTGGCAAGTCAAAGGGTCAAATATTTATAACATCATCCTGATTTATATAGTTTTAAATCAGAATGAAAGTTGTGATTATATTTCCCATTTTTTATTGAGAGGAATGGAAATAATGAAACAGGAATTTCCATGGGTTTATTCACAAGTGTACGCCTTTATCAAATTTAACGTGATGATGCACATATTTTCTATATAAAGTCTCGACTCTTTATAAATCATCATACAATTTGAGTCATGAAGACGATGCTTGGCACAATTTGATGAAGTAAGTGTATGCATTTATATCTCTACTGTTTGTTGGTAGTTTTTCTGTACTTATAGATCCTATTATATGTATCAGAAAATGTCATTACTTAATATAATAGAATACATAATATAATATACCAATTATAATTAATAGTATAATATTCTAACAATACAATGTATGCATTTATATCTTTACAGTTTTTTGGTAGTTTTTTTGTACTTATAGATCCTATTATATGTATCAGAAAATGTCATTACTTAATATAATAGAATACATAATATAAGAGACTTTCACTGGATGAGCTAATTAAGGCCAACCATCTAAATTAAGTTACGATGTTAAAATAGAAAAAATAAGTACATTAATTAAAATTTCTTGTTTATATTTTTCGAAATAATTACAAAAAGCCGCGGTTTGGCACGAATGTAATGGGATGCTGGAATAAGATGCTTGGCTAGAGTACATAAAGCATAAGAAAATATCTCCCTCAAGACAAAAAACACGATTGTCTAGTTTGCATCCATGAGTGTAGTAAGAATGTTCTCAGATTTAAGAAATCTTCTTGGTACCAACCTCAGGATTAGCTCATAACAAAAACTGTGTAAATACCATCATAACTGGACTACCACAAAGCAATCAAAGGGCTAAATGCTACAAATCTACAAAACTATCGACTCAAAAGAGTGTTTGGAAATCTTAACTCGGAGCCAAGATCAAATTTCGTTTCGTGTACAAATACAAATACAAATACAAATACAAATTATTAATGCTAATCCATCAGCCACAAAATATCTCATCGCAACACAAATCCTGTGTGCACTGTCCGCGACGGTGTCTCAAGGCTTTGCTTCAAGGCTGCGCAAAACTTTTAGAAAATCGCGGTAAAAACTCTCTGAACCAACCATAACAACCTACCACTTTGTGCGAAACGAACGATTTCAAAGCGGTTAGGGTTAGAAGCTATTGCGGTTTCAGTACTTTCTTTAGGAATCGTGGCGTATGTTTTTATCTTTGGTTTCTCATCACCCATGCATTTTTATTGTGTCCTAACAGCCATGTGTGTGCTTATGTTTTCTATTCCTTGGGTTCTCGTCACCCATGCATTTTGATTCTGTCCTACAGTAAAAATGCATGCGTGATGAGAAATCAAAAAATAGAAAACACAAAAAAGCGCACACAACACGATTCTTAAAGCCCGTCGTTTCAGTTTATTTTGTGGTAATCAAATTAATTAGGGGCATAGGGGCTGTTTACACTCTCCTCTGCAGAGCCAAAACTAAACCATGGGTGGGAGGAAACATGTAATGTCGTTTAAATAAATGAATATGTTTATAAAAATTCATATACAACCTGATTGTCGCCTGGTCTGCTGGCAAAGCATATTTTGATCGGCCTAATATTGTGCACCACGTTTACCTCTCTAAAACCTGAAATTTCGTGAGCTTTCAAGTTAACTTGAAAAAAAATATTTATTTTCAGTCCATGTTTTGACATTAAAACAGTCTGTTTGCTTTAATGGTGCTTTTCGAGTTTAAAATTTGAAAATATTCACTGGTCAAACTCGATATGCAAGCAAGCAGAGTGTTTCAATGTCAAAATATGGACTGGAAATGGAAACGACTAGAAACGAATGGTAATTGATTTGAAAGCTCACGAATGAAGGCTATTATATTTTACAATTTTATAAGACGACTGGATGTTAGCCTAACTCGTGTACGAAGGCTTGTCCGAGAAAAGCTTGAGCTGACCCAAAAATATAATGGAACGAAAACGCAAACCCAAAAATATAACAGTATGGCGCATGTTATTTTGCTGCATTCAACATCTTTCTATTGATATTTATATGCTATTTCCTAATATTTTACCCAAAAATATAAGATTTCTAATTTTTAGAGCCACAATTATACTTTTTGATGAGAAACTTTTAACCGAAAAATACCCCAAAAATATAGGAAACAATAGCAGCAAACCCTACCCAAGTCAGATGGTACTCCCCTCCCCCCCTGGGCAAACGGGAATACTAGGTACAATCTAGCGGAATTTAAATTACAAACAATACAAAGGGATATTAATTAAATTTTTGCTCGGAATCTTTATCCGAATTTCAGTTTGAGTTTCACTTGTATGAAGCACTTGTATGACAAATTTTAATCACAGTTAGTCGACAGACGAAGATCATAACTCGCCTTGTCGAGCAAAGTGGAAAAAATGTTTCTTATGCCCACGCAGACTAATTTTCAAAACGAGGTAAGCAAGAGGAACAATTTTAAATGTTGCTGCTGTTGTTGTTTTTAAATGAACTCATTGGCACAAAGTAAATTGCAACGAGATGGTAAATTGGCCTTAGACTCATCTCATAAGTTCCCTGTACTTTCGCTATTTGGTGTTGTTGTTGTTGTTTCAGTCAGGGATTTATAGACAAACTGTTGAAAAACTGGGCATCTTATTGGGACACCAATCAGATTTTGTGAAATAAAATACTGAAATATCATTGGCTCAATGTTTTTGTGTGCGCTTCGACTGGCTAAGGAGGAAAATAAGAAAAGGGGTCATATCTCATTTGTCTTCCTCCAAAGGGGTCATATCTCATTTGTCTTCCTCCAAAGGGGTCATATCTCATTTTTCTCCTCCAAAGAAGCCATACCGGAGATTAATTAACCCTGCTGTGACCACCCTGGTTCATATAAGCCGTACAATTAAAGTTGCGCACATCTAACGATATTTTTTAGAAACTTTTGTTCATTTAATGCATCTTGATCAATCAAATACAATGGACATATTGTTTTATTTCATTTAATTGCATCAATTAAATCATAACGAAGTGTTAATTATCTTTGCGTGAATTTAGTGCATCGATCCTTTAAAGAAAGATATTGGGGTTTAATCATAACTTTTCAAACAAGAGTCGACATGAATCCAGCCCAGGAGGCTCATATAAACAAAAACCCTGAAACGTAGCAGAAATTTGTCATGATAACGAGGTTTTCCCGCCAAAAATAAAATAAAAATATGCATGGCCTAAAGACAGATGCAGGCAATGGCCTAGCCTACAGCTGTAAGAGTTCTCCAAATTTTAAATGATAGTTTGTTTACATTTCTCTCCTGGAGGATCTAGATCACATGAAATGTGTATTGATATTTTCAAAAAGATTAATATTTGTCATATATCTAGAGATGGTGTGTGTCCTCGTTTTCACTGTGATGTAAGCAGCACCGACCTAATTGCATTCAACATTTCGGGGCTAGCCAAACCTCTAAAACTTAAAAGGAGCTATGAAATGAAATTTGTTTATTGATATAAATTAATAGTACATTACAATGATTGAGAATGTCGTCTAAATTTTCATGATAACTTATTTAACATTCAAGTTATCCGCCATTTTGAATGTTTGGCTGATGACGTTATTTTGTTTAGAAAATCCCCACAAATAAACAGAAACATACCTTCTTGTAATTAATTTTGTTTTGGAAAAGATAAATTCAAGCTACATGCATGAATTATTAAATGTCTAAAAACGTAAAACGATGATTAGAATAGCATGTATATATAATAGCTATTCCGCATTGAAGAACTATAAGTTCTTTTCTGCTTTAGCAGCAACATAAATGTTGTTTACT
>JAYJMH010072300.1:0-11004 GCA_036873815.1 Phacellophora camtschatica | reverse complement strand
TACTACATGAAAAATCTTATCTTGGAAATTTTGGGTGAGTTTCCCAACTCGAGTAACTCACCCTGGATCCACGCCTGTACAAGGGGTAGGTGTTAGATCATGGTCGAAGTAATTCCAAACACTATTTCCAGATATATGACAAATAGAAGTTGTATAGTTCGTTCTTAAGACGCTATTTTAAAATGTGCATTTTGAGAATGAATAAACCAAGGTTCGGAACGTTGGGACTTTAAAATTTGTGACAAAGAATTGTCCCAAAAGTGTACTGTCCTAAATTTTGTGCTACTTTGGAGAGAAAATAGGGAAGATAATAGAGAAATGAAATTAGAAAACAGCAAAGAGGGACCAAAGATAAGATCATGAAAATAACAACGAGGATCTGATGCTCATCATATTCTTTTGTCATCTCCCGTTATTTCTCCTTTCTATATTCTCCTTAGGAATGTTTTCTAGTTAAAAAACAACTCTGTACATACAACCACTTTGAGTTGGCCCAAAGGGCATTAACAATGAGCAGTAAACTTAGCCCTAGTTATACGCTGTGCAGTGAACTTATCCCTAATCTCTTCGCTGGCCACCAGGAGCTCATCATTAGTCAACAATATCAAGGCCATTTTTCCACATCTATCTTGACGATATTATTGGAGCAACTATATGTTGACGATATTATTGGACCACATCATAAACTACAACAATTTTCATCCAGCCCTCCAATTTACACATATAATCACAGATAAATCTCTACCTTTCCTCAACATCGAGCTGGCTATAACTAACGATCGACTTTCTACATCTATAACTAACTGGCTATAACTAGCGATCGATTTTCGAATTGCCAATCTTCACATCCGGACAAAACAAAGAATTCCACACCTTACTCTCAGTTCCTTCTTCTGTGTCATATTCGCCGTGATGATCTAGATCTGAAACTTAAAGCTAAAGAATTTTGCACTTTCTTTAACAGCAATGTGCACTTTCTTTACCCCTGGTACCCTTATGGTTGAATGCTTCTAGAGTTGTTTTTGCTGAAATCGGATTTTTCTTTTTCTTTTCTGATCAAATCTGGTACTAAGAACAATATTTGATCTTTCTGCAAGAGAAGGCACTTCTGAAACATAAGAATGTTCCTGTTGCTAAGGAGTAACTAGGTTGTAACCACAATTTCAAAGACGAAAGCATCATATCTCCGGATCTAAAAAAGATATCAAGATTTTATAAATGGTGTCTTGTCCAGTTTCAAAAGTTCGTTCTTTTTGTATTAAGTTGGTTTTGTTATCTATCAAGTGAAACGTTCAAAGGAGCTTTATTTTCAGTAAAGGCTCAGTATTGAATTTTTCAATGTTTGACTCCCCGTCATTTCTACATGTCCCATTTAAAAAATGTCTATCATACCATTTCTGACTACTAGATTCATACCCTTCATGAAAATCACGACCAATGTTATTCCCCCCAAATGGTAGTGACAACCCCTACTTTCAGCTCATGGACTATTACGGATTTTTCGTTCGCTAGTAAAAGTTTCTTAAATTTTCTTGGGTTTCATCGGTGAGTTTCTTGTAAAGAGCTTCTCTTAAAAAAACCTGTATTGCATCAAATTTATACAATGTGGAATGTTATACATTGAAAAGATTTGCCGCTAAATGGATAATCGTTTTGGAAAACATGCGAGAAACCTTGCGCAGAAAACACATGGAAATACAGAACAGATTGAAAATGCGGATAGCAAAACATTTTAATCTTCCAACAATTCAAAAACAGATACAGCTGACAGTTGACATCCGGGAAATTGAAATCTGTTCGAGACAGAGACTGTTTGAATTAATGTGCAGTATTTCATGAGAAAGCCTACCATGGGGGAAATGCTAATTTGTTCGAAATAGTGAATTTGAGATAACAGTCAGTCAAGATAGTAGATGTGAACTGTATATGTTCTTAGTTTGGTCACTGCGTCCTGCAGGGAGGAAGGTTGATCATTTTTCTGGACTCTGCAAGGAAAATAATAACATCTTAAGGCAGCTGTTTGTTCTTATAAAAAGGAAAAGAGTTTGTCACTAAGTTTGAGGTATTACTAAATATGATAAAACTTGACAATTTCTGACAATTAAGTTAGCTCTTCACCTTCATAACTGCACGAAAAAAGTAAGATTGGTGCCAAAGACCGAGATATAGGAACATATAGGGGACCAGGGGGCATTGGGCTACCCAAATTTCATGGCCGGTTAAAATCAATAGCATAAATATTCCACCTTCGACGCTGAACAGAATAATTTTTACTCACAGGTCTTCTGAAGTCGCATCTTATGTCCTTGTTGGTAATACAATAAAACTTATTTATACTTGTATGATAAAATTCGTAAAAATTTCAAAATTTATAAAAGACCAAAAGTACGTCAGTCATTACATGTAGATCTTTACTGAGATTAACAAAATAAAAAATATTAGCTATCATATTCGGTATATGAAAAATGCGCTGTCTGCACCCAGCCTCATCAATTATAATTCATAATTTCTCTCAACGAAAACAAATCAAAAAATGTTTACATTATTACAGGAAAAATTAACGCAATTTCATATTTTATTGCCTTGCAACAAAATGTTAATTAATTTTAGGTTTCGTTTTGAAGCATGGCATAAAATTTGTTTTCAAAGCTTTTCGCGGATGCTGAGAATGATTTTCAAATCGGGTTTTCCAAAGGAACTGGGAAAAAAAGGGCCCTTTTTAACAAACAACAATAATTTATCTCAATATTGTTAAATGCGATATACATGAGTTAAATGTTTTTAATAGCATTTTAAGCCAATCTAGAAGGCGTTGCTGCAAAATACCCCCTGACCCCCAATTTTTTTGGCTTGCCTTCGGTGCCGACTGCCCTTACGTTTCTATTCATCCCCTTGCCCTTCCATCACTTCAGCATCCCTTTCCTACATTTCACATAGTTCCACGTGCCATACAAGAATCAAGACACTGTCATGTGCGGAAATAAATAGGATAGATCAAAAAACAAAATTTTCTTGCAAATTTAAATTTAAATGTGATTGTTTGAGTTATTTGTCTGTAAATAAACATTTCCAATTTTAGCATAATTTAGATGTTTATCTCCTAAAAGTTTATTCGTTACCTATAATAAATAATAATAAATTAGTACATGACTGTAATATGCTCAGTTCATCCGACAAGATAAAATAAAATATTGGAGATACCTTTATTATTTTACCTTACAAATACAAAAAACAGATGTATTTTTCCCCCAGCTGCTGATACTTCGTAGTTGTATTATTCTGCCAAATTTTTGATTTCTTGGTTGGTAGCGATTTCCTTGTTGGCAGGGGAAACCAAGGCACCACAATGTTAATATGTTTCATATGTCTCATGCAAATTAGTTTATCTGTTATTTATCTTACATCTCAGGAGTACAAATCTCGAGTTAGCTTCAGAAGCTTGTTATTGTAAACATTTTACAAAGATGAAGTTTGGAAAAGAAATGATTCCAGCATGGATTGTCGGCGTATTTGTTCTGGCAGGATTTCATTCACAAGTATGTCACTTATTATGAATGAAAATATTATTTAATCCAACACAGTATCGTCTTGCTATTCCGAAACTTGAAATTACAAGGCTCTTTAAAATTCAAAGGCTGACAAATTCTGGAAAAATTCCAATTAGATTTTAATTTAATAGCTTTTGTAAGTTTAAATAGTAAGTATATAATAAGTAAAAATTTAAAAATTCTGAAACACCATAGCATGTGTTCAGTATAATCGCAGATGCAAACAAAATAATTCTGACCTTCCAGCATTGCAAATGTAGTTAGAATTGACATCTAAAGAGAGCAGTACTATTCGATAATGACAGAAACGTGATTTCTATATTTTTTTAGGAAAACGTTTTATAAAATCAGGGGACTGACCGATTGAAGAGATTCAAACATTGTGTCAAACCTGTAAAATTAACTTGCATATTTCTTATTTTGGAGGATTTTTCCGATATTTAAAATGCGTTTAATGAATATAAGATTAAGCGATTATAAAATGTACAACAAAGCAACAAAGAATAGCAAGAATAGCTAAGAAAAAAGTGCGAGAAACAGAATTACATTCTAGTTGCTGTTCTAGAAATGTACAGAATGTAATTTACATTCTAGAATGCTCCACAAGTATCGGAAAAATCCCCAAAAATAGCAAAAATCCAACTTAATGTTTCAGCACTCTTTGACAGCATGTCAAATCATCACTCGGTATGTCAACTCTTCAACATTAGATTACTCCAGCTCAAGAGTAAAGATTTTCAGCCAGTCAAAAATAATATGAATGCTTCGTTTCAGGAAGTAAATGCTTGCTGCCAAGAATATTGCCCATGCAAACATCAAGCAGATTGTGAACCATGCAATAACGTTTGTCAACTGCTAGGTGGAGGTATGGTGTGCCTTAACGACCCCGAAGCATTTCCAAGTGACACGGTCTACAGAGAATGGATCAAGAAAAAACGAACGGAATGGACATAAAATGTCTTTTTTAGAATAAAAACAAAATTTCTATCTGGCTGAGATATACTAAATAACGAAGAACGTTGAATAACCGGGAAGTAAAAATTTTTAAACCTTTTTTAATAACTATTTAATAAAAAAATTATTTCTTCCACTGAAATTGAGCACTAGTAATTTCAGTTTATCCCGTCACGAGTTGTTGTTTCCTAATCCCTTGTATCCCTTTGCCCTGTAAACGAATGAATAACAATTTTCAAGTGTAAAGGGACACAGGAAAGAAAGAAAGAAATGATGTGTAGGAAAGAAAGAAAGAAATGATGTGTAGGAAACAACAACTTGCATTACAGGAAGCCCATGTACCTAAGTAGATAATATTATGTATTTCTAAAACTGTATAATCTTATTAATATCTAAATTATAATTTGTGTCTGTATTTCTGCGTTTATTTTCTGAGTAATTCCGTCCGTCCGTATGAATAAAACAGTAAAACAAATTTGAAATAAAAGGAATTGCACACTCTGTTTTTCAAGTTTTTGTAAAAAGTATTTTTCCGGATTAATTTAAATGTCTTGGCTCATATCTGTACATGGAGATTTCTTTCATATCGGGAAAAATAAAAAAAATGGTTTCTTCAACTTCTGTGATAATGTCTACTTAAAAGTTTAATTTTAGGCACAGGCTGATAAAAATATGCGTTTTTGTCAGAACAGTTAGCTGGAGCTGAAGCTCTCAGCCTAAAGAAGCTGGTGTTTCTTATTATTCTGTTCCAGTTTTGTTATATAGACAAGTTTTAAGATAAGCTTTTTAATCAAGCGTACAATTTTCGTATTGTTATATTGATAATGAGATAGTACAGTGTACGTGAAGTAGAAATGATAAGTAACTTATAATATGTTGTGAGTTATTGACAAATTTCAGCTTGATGTTTCTTGTAAAGATTGTTCTTACAATGAAAAACGCGTATAGTTGTTGCATGTAAATTAAATTTGGCAAAGAAGTTACCAAGAATTCTACTCATCATTTGAAAAGTTTCATCTTCTTTCGTCAAGTTTCCTTCAGCAGAGGTTAAGCAAAGTGTCCTGTAATTCAGCAACACCCTCCGTTTTAGGGGCTCCACCACATTGCGTTTGAACACTAGCATATTGAAAATTTTTACCATGAAATTGTTCATTGTTAACTCTTGCAACGATATCATCAATTGGCATAGCCGACAAATTGTCTCTTTTTGAAAAAACGATGACAACTGGGACTTGTTCTAAATCATCAATAACCAGAATTTCTTTTAAAGCATCTAAGGCATGGTGTAATGATTCTTTATCAGAAGAGTCGATGACGAACAACAACATATTTGTATCCTTTGCGAATTTGCTCCAGTAATCTTTGTATCTGCCAGAACCACCAACTAGAGAAAGAATGGCAAGAATATTTGTTTACGTTTTACTGAGTAAATTTCAAAGTAGTTTATAACTTCTTAATCGAATAAGCATTGCAATTTTAGCTCCAGAAAAGTGACATAAAATGTGCTTGTTTTGTGTTTACATCAACATAGATTATGTCGCTCGTTATGTATAAAAGGGCCATATATACTGTATGTCATATGTACCGTAAATCCTCGAATGAGCCCCAAGGACGTATTTGCAAAAACTGATTTTTAGGAGGGAGCGTATTTTTGGGGGACTTATTAAATATTACCAGGCCTCGATAAAATATGTATGTGCCTGGGAACTTCAGATTATGTTAAAATGTGCCTGAAAAAATGTAAGAGTGTTACAAATAAGACGGTGTAAGAGCATTTCAAATATGACGGTAACCCAGTGATTGATTTTCAAGGGCTGCTTTTTAAAAAAATTGTATTTTTGTGTTAGTCAATGATATAATATTCTATAACTGATGTGGCAAGTTGATAACGATATTGATAATGCTGATGCTGATAACGATATTGTAATGTTTTGGTTTATTTTCATTATGTTTCGTTTTGTTGATAACTAGATTACTTTGTCTGATTAATATTTGATGAAACAATTACAGTATGCATGCTTTTGATTGTAATGTATTTTTTGTAATTTAGAGCGATATTAAATTTTCCACTAAATGTGCCTGCTGATTCCTGACAGCAGCAAAACGTGCCTGGGAACCTGGTTCCCACGTTCCCGGCATTTATCGTGGTCTGAAAATTACTGTAGGGCTTATTAAGTATTATTGTTCAGTTAATCTCGAAAGAAAGAAAGTCCCACATAAAAGTTTGAAATAACAGTAAAAAGAACTGATATTGTAAAAAATGTAGCATTGAATTCAATATAATATCTTGGAAGCTGTTGGAAGTTGTTGATAGATTTTATCTCTTGTATAGTACTATTTTAACTAGTACAAGAATGCATTATTCGTAAAATTAAATTTCGCATGAATTCCAAATACTACCCCGTGGGGGCATATGCGAGGGAGGAGGCTTAGTAAAAAATGGGGGCTTATTCAAGGATTTACGGTATGCTCTCAATACCCAAAAGTATGAGAAGTGGCTAGTTTCAATGTGATGTAAGGAACGGTGTTTTATTATGCATGTTATATTGAGTTGGAAAAAGTCACTATTAGGTGGTTATTATGTGGCTATATATCTTTGTGTTACACACTGTGCCATGAAATAATATGAGACAAGTGATACCAGCTAGCATGACTTGTGATACCAGCTATCATGCAGACCTGAATTACGAATTAGTCGTTATCCGCAGGGACTTAGGCAATGTCAGAGCCAATGGGGGAATGGATGGATCCAGACCTTCATACATCTCAAAAATATAGTTATTTAGAAGGACGTTTCCGGCAAAAAAGCGGCGTGGTCCGAAGATTTTCTGCAAGCGTAGTATTGCCCAGGCCCCGGCCCTTACGAGGCTGGCCCCGTGACTTGGCCCAGGATAATTATCATTTGAGTTTAGCCTGTTTACCCGTTTTTTTAAAGCAGGTATGGTTGGCGGTAATCGAAAATTTATTTTATAACGGATTTGATCAAAGGAGCCAACTGAACGCCCACTCAATAAACCGGAAAAGAGCCAAACATGAGCCAAAAACAGGCACCAATCAGGCCCCAAGATTTTATTGTATTTCAGGCAAAAATACGAAGCAGCAAATTATCCTGTTGCTATTTGCATTGACCATCCATAAATTCGACCATCATTATATACCGATAGGGTTAGGTTGTCTCAAAAATAGATAATTTACTCCTCAAAATAGATGGCTTGGGTACTGAGATATTCCTTTTCTAACAACAGATTTACAATCACAAGAGCCTAACATAAAACATAACAAGAGCCTTGAAAACATCTCAAGCAACACTTTGGAAAACAATGGAAATTACTTTTAGTGACGCAAATGTTTCTAAATTTATTTTTAAAATTAATTTTATTTTAATTAAATCTCTATATAATAAAGACGAGGTCTTTTTACAGAACTTTTCCCAGGAGTTGTCTTGGCTGTTTAGATGATCTTAAAATGAGATCAAATTTAGGATTTGGAGATGAGTATCTTAGCACTCCAGAAAATGATTTATCCGAGTAAGGTAGCAAATTGTAAGTTAACCATTAAGGATAACTGTGCGTACAATATAAAATACAATGACTTAATATCGTAATCAGTAGATTATATCAAATGTGTTGTACCTTCCTTTTGGGACAGATGATATGTCATAGATACTATTAAGAAAGTCATCTTGTTTTCGCACACCCACTAGAAGAAAGCCAATCTAAACAGTGTTTAATTGGATTTTATCGAAAACTTACTTTCCATCATATCAAGCCTATGTTCTATATTAGTTATGCAGACCACATTGAACCCAAGAGTTGGCTGGTATTCTTTTTTCATTTCTTCATTAGCCATTGCAGCAAGGAGACATGTTTTACCAGATTTTTCAAGTCCAAGTACAAGAACTTTCTTGCCAGCATGAATTGGACCACTTTCGTCAGTATTTTCAGTTGGCATTCTTGGGTAACTTTCTGCAGTTTTATCTAAAATTAGAAACAAAGGCTAGATAAATAAGCAATAGATAAATAAGAGCAATAACCTCTGGTATCGTCCGTCACAAGTACAAAAGTATTATTTTTTGATCATATAAATATTGCATAAAACAGCGCATAAAACATAACAGTCTATCATATACTGAGAAGATAACATCTCCTTAAATTTATGAAGTGACTAAAAATTTGTGAAGTGTAATCCTCGGATCTGAGCTCTAGCGTAGGGTGAAAACAAACCCACGTCAGATTCATTAGTTTTGTGAATGCTAAAAACTTAGTTTTTTGGCGCTTTGAATTTTTGAATCCTTGTGAATTCTGAAATTCGAATACTTTGGAGAGTTTGAACACCAAATGCCAAAGGAATGAGAGCTTTCAAAAACGGCAGAGTTTCAAGAACTTGTTTTGTATGTAATTCATCATTGTCATCTTTGCTATTGAATGATTAATTGATTCGAACAAACTCTTTTCACGCCAAATAGTCGGCTACACTGAAACATGCCAAATTTAATTTAATGCTTCCATTGGCATGGCAGCCCAGGTAATTGATCTCGATTTTCTTCTGTCACGAAATGAACATGAGGATCTCTGCAAAGTCTGTCAAACCTTCCAGCTTCAGAGGCAGAATGTTTAGAAACCGAAGTTTCGAGAGATGGCCAAAAGAGCACGTTTCTTATGTCTGCGTAGTCTGTTAAAACAGAAGAAGGATGCGTGGATTATTCAACGTGGATCATTCAACGCCAACTCGAGACCTGCTGATTACTCCTCTCCAAACTTTATTTCCAGTATTAGGGTCCTCAGTTCTGCAGCACTGCTGATTCGTTTGGCGATGGTGGTCGACATGTGTGAATCTTGCTGCGACCCCGTGACAGATTCCAAACCGTTATCTTTCGACAATGTGACCAACAACTGCGATATTTGCTGGTCAAGGAATTTGGAAAAATTAGGAAAATTGAATCTCTTGAACAAGGCAGGAAATTTGAATGAAGCTGCGGATTCTAAGCTACCACGAACATTAGGCAGCAGGCAAAGCCGCCAGGCCTTTTGGCGAATAAATATTGACGAGGACAAACAAAAGGAAGAAAGCAACCACAATATTACCAGCAAAATTCAAAAAGAGCAAAGACTATCAAATGAGAAAAACAATAAGTCATTTATATCAAAAGAAATAGAGAACCTTATCATAACTGTAACCAAGCATTAGATTGGAGAAATACCGGCCTGATTTATACATTGAATCATCTTATCTTGATTGGAATATGGGAAAATAAGTTGTATCAGAGAAAATATTCGTTGAGACCTGTAGATAATTCAGTAAAGAATTTTGGAGAAAGACATAGTGAGCAAGGGAATCCTAGGAAAATATCGGAAGATGAAGACAAATTGACTGAAAGTAGAGAAGAATTGAGAAAAAAGGCGGGAAACTACAGGAATTCTACAGATACTGAATCGGAAAATTGAAGTTAAAACATGGTCAAAAGAGAGGATGCTATAATTTCAAATAAACAAAAAAAGACATTTTTGAAGCAGTTTCTTCAAGGCATATTGGAAAATTTAAAGTGGAAAGTTCAGTATCGTTTGGCTGTGCTTGAAAGGAAAACTGGGAGAAGTAAGCATGAGTTCAACCTCCGGACAACATTTTACATTGTTCTTAAGGTGTTGTTCTCTAAGTGAAGTAACAATTCGATTTGCAACATCTAACCAGGTAATACTTGGGACTAATAGACTAAGATCCTTAGGGCCTCAAATTTGGAACCGATTACTAAAAGAAACCAAGACAAAATAAAAAAAAATGATTAAAAAATGGGATGGTTTAAGTCTTAAATGCAATTTCTGCAAATACAAATGAAATTTTATGGTCGCTGCCCACTGCCCTCTAGTGTTGTCATCGCCCGTCGTCTTCGACAATCTAGCCCCTTTGACGATCCCTTGGCCAAAACTTCAACGTCGCACTGAAACACGAAAAAAACCCGTCCTGCTGCTGGCCATTATACCAAAAACAAAAGATTTATTTTATTTATTCAGTACTTTGTAAATTTTGTTAGTAATTGATGTAGATTAGTTTCTATTTACATTCTGTAAATAGAGAGCTAGAAATTAATGTCGATTTAAAATAAGTTTAAACGAAACGAAACGTGTCCACAAAGTTTGCACGTTTTCTCCCCCGACTCGTTCTGCCCCTCCTTGGCTCTTGCTGCTAGCTCTAGATGACTGACACAATTTCCGGCCTGTTTGATCCTTCTTTCCCGTATTTTGTCTGGGAAGTCTGCGTAGAGGTCTATGTTCTTGATGTGGTCCTTCTGACTGACATTTAGTACCAACCACAGCATTCGTGTGTATACATATACACCATCAACAGCTTTTTATTGTTGTACAATTATTGTCCATGTTTTGTTTCAGACCCACCGTTCAAGTCTTGTTCGGTTGATGCGATCCATGCACTAAGGTCTTCAACCAGTTCTAGAATTATCCAGTGAGAGATGGTTACAAAGCAAACTAAAAGACTTTTTCATTGAAAC
>JAYJMH010072289.1:0-11004 GCA_036873815.1 Phacellophora camtschatica | reverse complement strand
ATTTGTACGGTACACCTATCCGTACAAAAACTTGAGCGGCTAAAAACTTGTCCGGTACCGTGTAAACGGGGTCTAAGTCAAACTGTGTGCAGTGTAGGACAAAGTGTTCATGACAAACCAACTTTATTCACAACAACAGTATAATTAATGCTTCAACATTTAAGTTACACCTATACATTCAATATTTCAATATTTCTGTAATTGCTCGATAACAATAAACAGTTAATCCTTTCACGCCCGGATTCATTTCTGCTACGTATCATATCATATCAATTTATTCCAAGAACACATTTTACAATTAATTGAGAAACATTCTATACGATTCAAGAAAAACCGGAGGCTATCTATCTGGCTTGGGCCGTTAAAAAAATATTATAAAATCAAAATAAAATTGTCAATTTTAAGAGATTGTCCATACCTCAGATTAATATACGATAACAAACGATTAACGTTTAAAATATACGTACAATAATATAAGAAAGGTTTTACAGGAATAAGAAGTCAACACCAAAGATTTCAATGTTCGTTAATGATATTAGATTTCAAACTAACACAGAACGACTTGAAATTTGAAATATTTTTGGTGGCTGGACAAAGATTATTCCAAATATTTGCAACTTTGTTTAGGAGCATGTGGTTTTTTATGTTATTTTTTATTTGCTCTGTAAAGCTGATAATCATTAGTTTTTCTGGTGTAGTAGCTATGCTTGTTTTGATTTGAAAAATCCTGAAAGTCCTAAATCCTAAGCAGGCAAATCCTAAGTAAGATTTATTCTGCAGGGAGTAGCACATAAAAACCTACTTAATTCAAAAGATAAACTTACGGTGAAACATTAAACCTAGTGATTTACCTAGTGAAAATATGACGTTTTACGTTGTTTATCAACGAGTCTTCCCGAGTGAAAGGATTAAAGACTAAATTATAACAGTATTTAATCAAATTCTTCTGGAAAGTAGCAACAATCTTCATTTGTTTGCAAGCAATTTGCGTGTTTGTCATTTAGTATCCCACTTTAAGCTTTATTAGTATCCGATCTACACAAAAATTTAATAGTTAGCTATCCTCTGAAAACTCTACGGCAATGCGAAATCTAGCAAAGTCTTTCAACATAATCTTCCTTGCAAGGAGTGATATCACCAGTGCTCATCTCCATCATCCCGTTGAACCGTTGTGTTTATCTGGTATTATAGTACTTTGAAAGGGTATAATTTTTTGTAACAGGAACCAAATTATTGGTACCTCTAAGGGCCTGTTAACATGAGGTGGGTGAGCCCAACCTATGTACGTCAGCTCATTTAGGTGAGACCTGAGAGTTCTGTACGATCATCTGTAACTTTCTCTCTGCGTTTACATGAGAGGTGAGCCAGCTCACCAATATGATATCCTCTAGAAAGGTAGGTGAGATCCGCTATAAGTGGGATGAAAAATTCCCCTGTAAACGCAATCAACTGGGCTGGTTCACTTAGGTGGGCTGGAATTGTCGTCCATGCGCGTGCGCTAACACAATGAAAGAAAGTTTTGGGACCATGCATAATGGTCGTTGTTGTTTACAGTAAGAAGGGATATCTTACAAAATGAAATGACAATTAAGGATTTGTTGCACTTCATTAACGAAAACTGGTCCGGTGTAGTGAGACGAGTTTTCTCCAAGTAAACCGAATTTTCGAGTCAGCCTCCTTAGCCCACCTTATGTAAACAAGCCTTAAATAGCATTTCAAACTTTAGAAGGTTTTCAAATGAAGTAAACTATTCAACAATTAAGCAATATTAAATATTTTAATGAAAAAATAATTTGCGGTCGAATTCCGTTGAAATTTTTGAACTGATTATTGAAAGGCCCACGCTGGATGAGATTGCTTTTTTCTTGGGTCGTGTGGAGCACTTGTTTTTTTCTTAAATACATTGTAATAACCATCGTATTTTGTGAATGAAATTGATATGTGATATGACATTCAAAACCTATCAATAATTAAATAAATAACCCAAACCTCTTGATTAGAAAGACCCAGTTCTTCTTCAAAACTTTTAGTTTTGTCTAAAGCAATTCTTAGTCTCTCTCGTACCTGCAATTAAAATAAAAAATGTCTCAATGAGAACTTCACCAAGATTATGAAATATTGCAAAAACATTCAGTATTTGGTAACACACTAAACACAACACAATACAAGCAAGCTGTGGCTTTTACTCTACGACTTATAGCTCATTATGTATGTCAAATATCTGTTTCAATACAGTAAAAACCCACAAAACCGATATTTTTCAGTACCACCCTGGCAAAGGATCCCATCTGATATAGTCACGAGAATTTTTCATTCATTTAAAATACGAAATAGTATCGAGGACACAAAGCATTTCTCTCTGCACTGCCATGGTTTTGACGTCCAAAGACGGTGTCTTTCAAGCAGCATTAATGCCATACTCAGATATCATGGACTAACAAATCTTCCAAACAAAAATCTATTGGAAATTATCTTACATGGGCACGAGAATTTGTCATTCGTTTCAAATACAAACATTCTTAAAGCAAAATCAAAATACATCCTAACTTCAGAGCGTTCGTTTCCAGTCAATTCGTAATTTACCGCCTTCACTTCCCTCCCTCGTGTAAACACATTTTGTAATATTCTGTATAATATATCCCGTAGCCGTATAATGTGTTAACATGTTCACTGTGGTATCGTATAGTAACTTGTGTTTTGTTTGTAAAATTTCATGAGAACATAAGAAAAAAGATTCAACCTCGTTCACAGAGCTATTTCATTTAGAAGAAATACCCTGCAAAGTTTGTGTAGATTTATGCGAGTTCATAAATTTATGCCACATCAAAAGAATTCATATTTCAAATTCTACAATGGCTAAACATAAAATTATCTTTTCTGAGAAAACAGAAAATTTCCGACAAAGGAAACATTTTCTAACGAAATGGACACGTGGTTCTGTGGGATCCAGTGTCAAACGTTCAAGCAATGTATTCTTTGTTTCAAGGTTCTCACAGAAAATGCGAAAGTTCTCACAGATAAAAAATATACTATATGTCATATCAAGGGTTTTTGGGGGGGGGGGGGAAACATTGGGATTTTCCAACAAAGGAAACATTTTTCAACGAACTAGACACGTGGTTCTGTGGGATGGAATGTCAAACGTTAAGCAACGTATTCTTTGTTTCAAAGTTATGTAATGAATCATCATCATCATCAACTTATTTTAATTCGAAATATTCATCTAGTTTCTAATTTATACATTTATGCAAAAAAAACTAATCTTGTGTAAATTTATGCGAGCTCATAAATTTATGCCACATCAAAAGAATTCATTTTTCGAATTCTACATTCCTAATTTCAAATTTCGAATTTCGAATTCGCTAATCGTTGTTCACATTCAAATTTGGAATTCAAATACAAAATATAATGGAATAAGACACATAATCGTTTTATATTTGATTTTTTGGGTAAGAAGACAACCATTTTCTTTAACTTTACATCCATTAACAATAACATTAATGATCAAAACAAAACAAAACCATGTGATTTAATAACATGAACATTAAATACCTTTTCGTCTAACGCTTTGTGGTGCTCAAATAACGACTTTAAAGCCTTGAGAACTTCAACTTCTGACGAAACTCCAGCTGACGTTTGCGCCTGTCTCTTTACAACTGTCATTCGCAAAGAACGCTCGTGTCTTGATACCAAGCATTCGAGATGCTCCAAAAGAAGCTACGAGAAATAATAATTTTCTCACTCATACGAAGCTCTAATCCAAACTTTTGTTTCTCTCCAGAAATTTTAAAGCTTTCAAGCCCGGAATTATTTCCAATTACCTGACAGATTCTTGTTTCGTATTTGTTCATGGAGATTTCTTTCATCTGGCAAAAAACATGGAAGTTGAAGAAACTAATTTATTTATTTTTCCCGGTGTGAAAGCAATCTCCATGAACACATGTGACTCAAGACATTCAAATCAATATTCAGAAATAATGTTCACAGAAGCTTGAAAATTAAAGTGTGCAATTCATTTTATTTCAGAAACCTAAAGCTGTCGATATCCCGTTCGAACAATACCGCGAGGTGTGAATTTCATTCAATTTGGTGTGAATTTCAAAGGTGTGAATTTCAAAAAATGTTGCAGAAGAGTTCATAGAAATTCCATTGACGAATGCAATGCATCTTTCAGCTCCTTTAATTCAAGGAAGGAAAATATTTTCAATTTGTCCATTTACGTTGTCTTAACAATTTCAAATCATGTTTTATGAAATTCCGTTCAGACTAAAAAATGAGGTTTTACGTTGCACAGAAATGGGTCCTATGACCCTTCCAGGGGTTGAACGAGTACATACATTTTTTCTTGCACAAACCTGGACTGTTTGCGTTACCCCCCTGTGAGTCTATTCGTTAATTAATAAACTAAAAAACATATTTCGAATCTACCTGTTAATTGGAAGTAAATCAGGATGTACACATTAAAAAAAATGAACTAAATGCTTGCAAATACAACAAACCTTGATGTTGCTTCGTTCAGCTTTAAGTTCAGCAACTTCTTCATCTCGTTCCGTTAGTCTTTCTCGTAGCTGGAAAATATCCTTTGCCATTGTGACAAACTCCTGCAAAATGAGGAAATATTTGTAAGAAAGCAATGACAAAAATATGAAAACTACTCACAATATTTCTTGACATATTAATTGCTGCAGTTTTGTTCCTCCAAACGCGTTCTGCACAAGGGTCCAAAAAGATTTTTGTGCTTTGAGCCAATGCGATGCGATGCGATGCGATGCGATGCGATGCGATGCGATGCGATCATCAAGCGCCACGTTGATACCTGTGGATCACTCTTCTCCACACTTTCCTGTGAAGAATTAGGGTCCTCAGTTCTGCAGTACCGCTAACTCCCGCGTTACGTTGCAGCGTGTCCACAAAGTTTGCCCGTTTGCTTCCCCGCCTTGAACCAAAATGGTTCCTGAAAGATGTGCCTGCAGAGGTATTATGTGCAATAGTGTACATCTACTGCCTGCAAAATTTAGTTACTTAAGAATTTATGCCTTCGATCGGCGGTTGAAGAGCTCCCAACTTTTTCGACTACTGTCTAAACAACCTCGTTCCCAATCGTTAAATTGAAAAATGTGAGGCAAAACGGTGCGGTAGAGATAAAATAGCTCGTTTTAATACTCCAAGAAAAGCTCTGATTCTACCTAAGCAACAATATCATCGGGTTACTGGAAAGTTGTGCATTTAGATTACTGGAAATCATTTAGTTGTGCATTTAGATCATCAGGTTATTGGAGATCATTTTTAGTAATAGATGTGTATTGGTATGATTATTTTATCACATTAATAGCAGCATACCTTGGGCCGCAGGGAAACCTTTTTAGGAGTGGCAGGAAGGTCGAAATTTCCGACGAATTTATTATTACGCTACAAATCACCGTTTCTTGATCAACATTTTCTGACAAACCTCTAATTTTTCCGATATTCCGAATATTTCAAAATTCTAAGGGGTGGCCACCCCACTGCCCGCCCCCCAGCTACTGCACCCATGAGCGTACCTCGGCTCAACTCCACGTACTTTGCCAAAAATGTAACAACTAGCAATACTTCTAGTAAATAAATTCACTTCCAAATAAAATCTACATAATTGAAGTGACAATACCTCGGCCATAGTCCAGTTTGGTTGTCGCAATCTTTGCGAACTAGTTTGCAAATCATTCTCATCTCCATTAATCTTGAGAGGTTCATAGTTTCCTAACTTTTTCAATAATTGTTCTCTGTCCAGTTTGGTCTATGATGAAAAAAACTACATTGAAAAATAAACCGAAATATTGTAAGTAATATTATTAATATCATATGTGATATCATATAAGAAAAACAACAAATTCAAGTGAATATTGTTATTACTGACAAAATATTAATATTACTAATATCACTGATATCATCAATTAAATTCCGGTTATAGCCACTCCATTTAAAATCACATTACCTATTACAGTTACTTTTATATTCATCCCAAACTACAGTATTAACCTCTGCTGACAGTCACACCTTTTTAAATACCACTTTGAGTGACTATATAAGGTTAATCATAGTATTTTTATACTTTTCTTCTGCTAGCAATAATTGCTAACGCCTTTATTTAATTCCCGTGTGTTATACGATGAGATATATAGCGTGGTAGTTTCATGTGTCATAAACAATTGTTTTTCACATTTATACGCACATTAAATATATATATATCAAGATATGTTGATGTAAGTAGAGCGTAGTATACATAGAATGATAAAAAAAATCAAACAACTGTATTCATCTCTACAAGCCTGTTTCGTGGTTGACTCACTCTTTAGGATGCAATTGTCCTGAAGAGTGAGTCAATCATGAAACAGGCTTGTAGAGATGAACACAGTTGTTTGATTTTTTTCATTCTATGAATATACATATATATATATATATATATATAAAATCATTATGTTGATTTGTCCGTGATAAAGGTGCTCAATACATATAAGTAGAGCGTAGTATACATAGAATAAGAAAAATCAAACGCCTATATTCATCTCTACAAGCCTGTTCCGTGATTGACTCATTCTTCGGGAGATGTTGATGTTAACGTGTAGATGTTGATATCATGGTGGATAAAAAGGTAATATTGAGCAGAAACACCAAGATATCATGTGAAAAAGACAAATTGTTTAAAAATTGGATGTAGCTAAGGCTAAAATTTAAAGATTCTAAAAATCTGAAGAGCAATGCTCCTGCATCGTCGTATCGTACCCGGCGTGCTTAATATTCATCGTAGCCTTTTTTACAACATCTTCATAAAGAAAGAACCCTTAATAAACAATTTCTAAAAACTCATTTTTGAGAAAAAATTTAACTAAGTTTTTCTCCAAAATATTCGATTAGTTGACCAATACATGAAAGAGGGGGTGGACTAGGGGTTACAATTGCGTTAAAGATTTAGCATCATTTGCCATTTACCATAATTTTTTGTTCAAGTTAACCGTATACCAAAAATTTTGAGATGCCAATAATATTTCTTGGTGAATTGACCATAACCTAAAAATAAACCAACCCAAATTGTGAAATTTGGAAATTATGATTAAAATTATACCATATATGTTATAACTGACATTGCATTCTATTCTGCTCTTTTAAATTTTTCGGCCATTTACAATTTAACAAGCAAATTACCATAAACCATAAAGAATAAAGGCTGTTTCACGTTTTACCATCAACCTCTTACAGCCCCAGGGGGCAGTACCACCTTTCTCGGATAGGGGGAGGCATCTAGCCCGAGGAAATCTTGTGTTGACCAGAAAATATAATGGAAGGAAAAAGCAAACCTAAAAATATGATAGTATGGCGCATGTAATGATGCAATTACACAGTTCCCGTTAGATCACTGAAGTTGTGCTTGGTCGAGTGAGGTCAGAAACCTGGATGGGCAACCTTCTGAGCAATAAACTAGCTCACTTCCTCGTCTTTCGGAGGGGACGTTAAGCCGTCGGTTCGTGCCAAGATGCGGCATGAGAATTGCATTCTCCAGTATGATCTGAGGGTTTTCAAGTTCCCATACGACGCGGTGTGTCTTCTACGTGACTGAGGAGTTTGAGGAACTGATACGACGAGGTACTGGAGTAGGCATACAAATCCAGCCAGTAACCAATATCCGAATGGATACAGATGGTGTGCACAATATCATATTTTTGTTAACATTTCTATGCAATTTCTTAACATTTTACTTAATAAAATAAGATTTCAAATATTCAGAGCCAAAAGTAAATTTTTTGATAGCAAACCTTTAGACCAAAAATATATTATCAAGTCGAAATCTCAGACCCAAAAACGTAGGACAGGCTCCTTTACCCAGGTGGTACTGCCCACTGGCATTCTAGCCCTTATTCTTAAAGACAGGAATTTGGATTTTTAGGTACAGAATACAAGTGAGAAGTTACGATCAATTTGACAATTGCTTTTCTCACAGAAATTTAAAAAATCTGCTATCAGCATCATTTTTAAGTTGTTTATTTGGGGTGGGGGCACATGCTTTAAGCCATACTACTGTATATCTGTATGTTAGGATAAGAAAAATTTCAAACATAGGATACAAAATTAGGACTTCAAACATAGGATACGAATTAGAACTTCAAACATAGGATACAAAATTAGGACTTCAAACATAGGATACGAATTAGAACTTCAAACATAGGATACAAAACACAGCTAAAATTCAGGAACTCCAAAATATTCTACCGAATAAGCCAAATTAAAGTAGAGGATAAAAATTCATTTTGCAATTATGTGATGAAAAATCTAAACAATGCAAACAATTATGCGTTGTTTTCATATTCATTTTCATATTTGAAAAAATGAGCGTAAAAGTATACATTCATTTTACTTCAAAGCATAATATAAATTTAGTATGAATGAGAATCCATTTTTAAATCGAATAAATTTCTACATCCAAAGATCACAAATCAAATTTAGGATTTTGGGAGAACATTCGCGTCGCAAAGCGAAATAAATTTTGGCCAATGGAGAAATATAATTTTTCCCTTCAGATTGATTTATAGGAAATTTAATGTTTCGAAAAAACTTTTTGTGAATTGCAGCAAAACTTAACTTGGCTAATATTTACGACGTATAGAAGTAAACGACGTATAGAAGCTGTCGCTTTTGCTCACGACCGTTTACAAAGTAATGGTTGGTAACTATATATCGACATGTTATGAACTAAAAGTACATTAGAGGAGTTACACCACAGGTCACTATTTACACTACTACTGGTCAGTTCATCGTAACTATACTTAAAACATGTGTTTATAAACTGAGAATATCGACAAAGGAGACACCCAAATGTACAAAAGGGGCGTCTCAAAAAAATTGTTAAATTTGAAATTATACCAAATTTAATGACCCATAGTTTTTAATGCTTTTTGACTAGCTCAAACATACTATCACGAGCTCAAACATATTTTTAGGATTTTTGAAAGTAAAAAAAACGGATCCGTCTTTGAAAGGTTAAAAGATTAAAAGCTAATTATGTAATTTAAAAAATAAATAAAATATGCTGCCTGAAAGAAAAGATTGCCTATATTAAAGAAGCTTAATCTTTTCGTCGTTGGACTTTCCCACACTCATTAAGACAAGCTTCCATCTGTTGAATTTTTCAAAGAAGACAAATTGGAGTTCTAATGTCTAGAAGCAAAACTGAAACATGTCATACGTCTAAAGATGTATACGACCTTGGATTAAATAAGGCGAAAAAAATAAGTGTGTTCACTACAATATACGCCGCCGCATTCAACGTTGAATGAAGATAAGTACAGCAAAACGGTGTGCATTCTGAAAAACAATTGTCTCATTTTAACAGTAAAAACCTTTACGCATCTAACTCTAACCTGAAGAGAAATGCATTCAACAAAGAAATTTGCTCTCCTATATTCAAATGATACATATTCTCATCCATGCCAGGCAGTGCAAAGTTTAGAATGTGGTATCGTATGTCATCAATTATTTGTATTGTATCAGTGGCTTCTCTGTCGTGGATGGCAGCTGCATCTTCCAGCACCAAGTCTGAGAACTCGTCACGATTTATTACCTTTCAAAAGTATATCAATAAATAATTATCACAAAATTTGTATTATTTTTCTTACAATGACTTTTAGAGGAAAAACGACCATAATTATCAGTCGGTAGTAAATCTTTCACCCCGTTAACGAACAATGTAATTCGTTGTCGGGGAGAGCCTCAGACGTAATTTATGTATGTATCAAAATTTGATATGTAACGGATTTTCCAACTTATAATTGCATTGCTCCGATACTTTTCGCTCGGGAGTCTCTAATTCATCAAATAGCATCCATTAAAAAACTAAAAAAAAATCCCATGCAGTGAGGAGCAGAGGCACATAAAGCCAAATAAAATAAGATGTAATCTGATTTTGTGCATAACTGCAGTGCGAAACGGCATAAATTTCATTCCGCCACGTCATGAGTTTTATTCCGTAACAACAAGTGATCATTTTCAACGTGACTGCAGTGAAAAAGAGCAAGACTTTCATCCCGCCACGGAATGACTTTTATTCCGTTACAAAGCAGCGATCCTTTTCAGTGTAACCTCAGTGCGATACGGCATAACTTTCATTCCGCCACAGCATGAGTTTTATTCCGTAACAACAAGTGATTCTTTTCAGTGTGACTGCAGTGAAAAAGAGCATGCTTTCATGCCGCCAAAGAATGACTTTTATTCTGTTACAAAAGAATTGATCCTTTTCAGTGTAACCACTGTGCGAAAGAGCATTACTTTCATCCCGCAAAGGCATTACTTTTATTCCGTTACAAAAATTTATCCTTTTCAATATAACTGCAATGAGAAAGAGTATGACTTTTATCCCGTTTACAAAAAGTAATTATTTTCTACATAACTAAGGCGTTAAACTTTCTCTGGTAAATTCTTGACAGTTTGACTGAACAATGAATGAAAGAATCTACTTACCTCAGGCAAAAAATTAGCAATGAACGCACCACACTGAGTTTCCAAACGATCAAGCTCATGCAGACGCGCTAGTCTTAGTACAAGTATGACATTTTCAGAAGTCAATTCTTGCGCAAGAGATGCTGCACATTGATTTTTCAAACCAGATAAAAGGAACAAGTCAGCAACATGAAGAAGCTCGTAAACAGTGTCATATGCAATCTGGAAATAATCAAAAAGTCACTAAAGCGGCAGACAAATACCCATTCGCAGTAAAAACTCGCAAATACGAAGCTGGACATATTCTGATCAGAGACATACACGATACACGACACACGACATACGACATACGACATACGACATACGACATACGACATACGACATACGACATACGACATACGACATACGACAAGACAAGACAAGACAAGACAAGACAAGACAAGACAAGACAAGACAAGACAACACAAGACAAGACAAGACAAGACAAGACAAGACAAGACAAGACAAGACAAGACAAGACAAGACAAGACAAGACAAGAC
>JAYJMH010072278.1:0-11004 GCA_036873815.1 Phacellophora camtschatica | reverse complement strand
GATAGATAGATAGATAGATAGATAGATAGATAGATAGATAGATAGATAGATAGATAGATAGATAGATAGATAGATAACAAAATTCCCAAATCCAACTTGAAAATGCGCCGAAAAATTCCCGCTCCCGAAAAAGGGCAAATCCTGGAAATACTGGGTATGTCATATTTTTGGTACACTTAGTAGATTCATTATTTATGTAGCTGTAATTAATTCTTTGGGAATTTTACAATTCAATTCAATGGACTAATCACAATGAAAGCAAAGATGGCTGATGGAAGCAGAGTGACATAAGAAGTTTAGTTGAGCTGGCCGGCAGCTGGGCGTTGTCTTGTGTCACATAATGTGTCGAGCATTTATGCTTATTTGAAACAATTTTTTCAGTCGTGGTTTTGTGAAGGAAAATGAGTTTTAAGGAAATGAAAAATTGGGTTAGAACGCTGAGCACACCAAAGCGACCATCGCGGCATAAACATGAACCAGAAGAAAACATGGAGGTTAGACATCACGGAAGGAGCGTAGATTTTACAATCAACGATGCTGATAAGAAACAGCTGGTTCATGAAATTAAAACAGGAAAGGTGACAAGTGTGAAGATCTTTTCCGATGACCTTCGGATTCTTGCTGCGGAAGATGCTGCTCAACATTTGTGGAAAAGCTTGCATCGTTTGAGAATCCGGCCCAAGCCAATCACCAGCAACAATTCTGATATTGATGATAGTGACGAAGAAAATGATCTGATTGAGGTCGGGAGAGTGTCCCCAGAAGGGTTTGCTCTGATAACCTATCAAATTGGTCAGTTTATAGACTGCTTAGGAAACTTCAAGTGCATTACATATTTATATATTGAAAATGATGGAATTCATATTGATGGTTTATTGGAAGCTGTACAACAAATGACAACTTTAGAAACTGTTACACTTCGATATTGTGCATTACCAAATATTCAACCTCCCTTTGTTTTTCCAAAAAATCTAAGAGAGATAGATTTTTCTGGTAATAGGTTGTCTGAGATCTCTCAAGAAATTTTCCTACTCAGAAATCTTGAAAGTTTGGTACTGTCAGAAAATGGTATTTTGGAAATTCCCAATGAAATAGTTGAGTTACAATGTCTCCAAAAGCTTGACTTGATTGGAAATTGTATATCAACACTTACAAAATCAATTATTATGTTAAAACACCTTGAAAAATTATATCTTGCTGAAAACAACATTGAATCAATCCCAGAATCAATAGGAAAATTAACAAATTTAAAATTCTTTGACTTACGAAGCAATAAATTAACTTCTATTCCTGAAAGCATTGGCGACTTATGCTCTTTGATCAAGTTGAATTTAAGTAATAACCAACTGACAACTCTTCCAGAGAGTATCTGCAACCTGAAAACAGTCAATGATGCCCTTCTGTTGTCATCTAACCCACTGCGTATGCCTCCTATGGAGGTGTGCATAGAAGGAAAGGAGGCAATGAAAGTTTATTTCCATGCTCTCAGGAAATCATTTAAGGTTGGCTGTAAGCGCCTGAAATTGGTGATGCTGGGTGAATCTTTTGCAGGTTAGTTTTTAATATTGGAGGAAATGCAAAAAATTTAGCTTTTAAATAACACTTTTGTCAAAATCAAATTTGAGCATCAAAAGCATTTGAGTATCAAAATTAAATTAATGAGATTTTTTGTAATTTTTTTATACCTGATCAGAATATGTCCTTTGAGATATTTCCCCCCATAAACCTACATTAAATTCAACATCATTTTATGTGCATTTTTATGTACCAGGTGTCCCAAGAAAAGGTTAAATCAGTTTAACTCAAATATATTCGAAAACAATTTACGAACAATTTTTACTAACATTTTACTTGATTTTTACAGGTAAAACAAGTCTAACCAAGGCCCTTGTTTATGGGAAGGATGGAAATGTTGAACCTGATAAACGAACTGTTGGGCTTGATCTTTATACTTGGAAGCCAAAATCCCAAAATATTGAAATTCATATTTTAGACTGTGCTGGCCAGAGAAAATACCTACTTACACATCAATTTTTCTTTACAGATGGTGAGCAGTAAATATTTTGTATGTATCCAGGTGAATGAGAAAATACTGACAACAATGACAAATAAATAGAAATATATTTTCTTTTAAGAAAAGAAGGAAACAGGGACTCTTTACACTCCTTTTATTTCCCAAGGTGATAGTGGGTTAGGCAACTTTAGACAAAACTTTATTGCCATCATGGTGAGGAAAAAGCAATTTTGATTTTGATCAAGGTTTTCATTCCTTTTTCAACAACTTTACAGCTGAGCATTTTTACTAATAGCTCACAGTCCAACTTCAATCAAACAATTTTCATAGCCAATTTTACATCTATTTGACACAAATATTTTGTTGGAAAGGTTGTAAATTATTTTTGATTGTATTAAAAATTTGTATGATATTAAAATATAATTTTTGCCAAAATCTAAAAATATTTTGGGCATTTTTTCATCTGCTGCTGAAGGACTATATGCCAAAATGCTTTTAAAATATATTCTTACGGTATATGAATAGGATATAAATTGCAACAGAGTGATGTAAAGATATTTTTTGTTTAATATGAATCATTTGCCAACCAGTGCTTGCCAACTAGTATTGAATAATGAATCTCATCTACTTTTTTTGCTGGTATTTTGAAGGTTTAATTTCACCTAATCTTTAGATGACCAAATAATCAGGAACATTTTCTTTTGTCTTCCAGGAGCTCTTTTCGTTGTTATTGTTGATCTCTTTAAATATGAAATGAATGACAACAGTTTCAGAAAAACAATAGATGACTGGATTGATCTAGTGATCACAGAAGTTCCAGGAGCAGTATTTCTTGTTGTACCTACCCATTGTGATTTAATAAGGGAAGAGAGTGTAATCATTGAAAGATGTGAAGACATTATCCAAAGAATGGAAGTGAAAGAAAACCACAGAATTCAGCATATTGAAGAACAACTCAAAATGTTCATGTTCAATCATGATGACCAAAAGGAGTTGGATAAACTGAATTTCTTGAGATCAACTCGGCCAAGGTTTTCAAATGTGTTACTTCTCAAAAAGGTGTAACATATTAGCTATTATGATAAATAATTCCATTGCTTAATCTGTCTTATCATTTGAATTTTTGTTATACTTCACTAGAATATTTTGCATTTATGCTGGTTGATCCAAAAAAACTACCTCTGTTTGCAGGGCTGCAGCTCAAAATCTGCAAGGCCACAAATCTAAAAATGTACTCAAAACTGTATTTGAAAAGCAAACTTAGAGTTTGGGATAGATATCATCCAGTTTATCTGTGACCATGTTTACTGTCCAAAACTTGAACTAGAAATTGAAATTGACCTAATCAGTGAGCTTTCATATCAGTTTGAATAAATATATATTTAATGGAAGTTTCACTTCAATGGAAGTTTCCTTTTACTGGAAGTTTAAAATTTGAAAAGATTCACTCATCAAACTCCCAAGTCGGCATTGGAGCAATCAGGTTGTTTTAGTGACCAAATGTCTAAATGCGCTGGAAATGAGTAGTGCTCCTTCGAATTAACTTTAAAGCTTACAAACTAGGGCAGTTTTAATTTCCCCTTTTTAACAAGTAAACTTGATTGCAGACGGCTGGATGGTATCCCAAGCTCTAAGTTTGCCTTTGGACATTGTTTTGAGCATAATTTGATAATCGTAGCCTCCCTAAGTTTGAGCTACAGACTTACAAACTGAGATAGCTTTTTTGGTTACCAGTCGCCAGGTATACTGAATAAGTAAACTTAAAATTTGCTGATTTAGAAAAGTTTGAAAAAGATCCGAATTATGTTAAATAAAAGTTGATTTTAATAAACAAAAGGACCAATGCCATGGGGAATTTCATTTTATAAAAATCATTCATTTCTTTCAAAAGCTACAAGCAATTTCGTTCAGGTAGCTGTATTCTAAACTTCCTGAAATTCGAATAAAACTTTTAACAAATCTAGTCAATGTTTTAACTTTACCACTGAAATCATCACACACGCTAACGTCAGATGAAGTAAGATCAAAGTTTTAATCGAGCTCTTATAGCATGGAAAATCAAACGAACATTTTAACTAAACTAAAATACAATAATTTGTTTACTCATTCTGTATTTGTTAATGTTAAAGTTTACATCAACCAATATATATTTTCTGAAATACTACATCATTACTGCAGTAATGTTTCCTAAATGAGTTGCCTGTGATTTACAATTCTAAATATTGCAATTCAGCAATTGACAACCAACACATATCGACTGGATTGGAACCCAGCAGACCAGTAGATATTTTACAATTATGCAATTTTATTTCTCAGTTTTCCTTTCTTTTTACAAAAATTTGATTCTTTTTGATAGAATTATCATTCTCGATCTGATGATCTCAAAGGGAGGATTGCTATGGTTCCAGTTTGCTGTCGATATGAGCTAGAAGGCATTCCAGAACTACAAGAAGAAATCACGAGAATAACAGACGACAAGGAACTTTGTCCGATTGTTTATCGAGAGGTCCCTGAAACTTGGATTGCGTTAGAAAAGGAGATCATTCTGCAGAAGGAAGGTAAACGTTTTCCAGTGATGACAATACAGGATTTGTTTTTCGCCATTTCAGCTAAGATGATCCTCAGTCTTGACATGTTTGAAGGTGCTTTAAGTTACTTCAATGCCATTGGTACTGTTGTTTATTTCAAGAAAGTGCAGAGAGCCAGTAATCTTGTTTTCCTTGACCCTGAAACTGTTGTAAAGTTATTGCAGCTTTTGTTTCGACACGATCATAAAGAAATTCTCAAATATGAGGGCCATTTTTGGAAAGTTCTCACAGAAGATGAATTTGAATTGCACAAAGAGCAGTTTTTGAATCGTGGACATCTGTCGGAACGTCTGTTGAGGTACAGTATAACTCTAAGGCAATTGTAAAAGTTTCTTTTTCTCTCCTTCTTAATTATTGTAGAAAATTTAATAATTCTCAGATTTTAAGTTAAAAACGTTACGCTTTGTATTTGATTTTCATTTAAGTATTTTCAATGAAACAGTGACACATTATTTGGGTATGCAATTGTGACATTCATAAGTATTTGACGCTGACAGTAGCTTTCAGGAATTTAGCTAAGTATTCAAGTTAACTTTGCAACTAACTAGGTTGTTTCAGTGGAACTAGGTAGGTTCAGTATTTGCTGCATTGGTATGGGATTGGTATATTTTTAGCAGGTCGGGCAAACACGACAAATTGAGTTTAGCTGGGGGGTAACAATGCTTCTTTTATTGAAAATATAATTTGATTTTTTGCTTGTTTTGTGAGAAGATTTTGTGAGCAAATTTTCTTGTTTAAAAACAAATGCATTTGGGTTGCAATTGCACGATGCAATACACAGTTACGATAAAGAGGGCGGTTTCTACATTTTTTCTATATTACACTGCGTTTTATCATGTAAACAGCAGCAGTAGATAATTGTCACGCTAGCGAATCTATGCGCACTACTGTAGTGGATACGCCATACAGGCTACAGGAGTGGGTTATTGTGCTTGTTATGCTGGTGTGCTGGGTTATTGTGGGTAATTATGCTTGTGTTATGCATGCATTATGCTGCATCTTGTATCGCGTATCTACCACGTCAAGCATAATAACCTACCCATGTATAGCGTATCAATCACAGTAGTGTGTATAGGCACGCTAGCGTGATAGTAGAGTTAAGTACAAACACAATCTCTAGGCATATGACAAATAACACTTGTACACTTCGCTCTTAAAGTTTCTTTAAAATGTGTACTTTAAGAACGAATTTCATATATCTAGTGATGGTGTTGCCCTTATCTCCACCATGATCAGTTGAGTATTTCTAAATTTGATTATTCCGAAATTGGTAGAATTTAAAAACAATTTACAACCATTTTCTCATTCTCGCATGGATCAAATTATTGCAGTAATTTTTTATGTAATCATTGTTGATTTTTGTAGATGCATTTGGCTGCCATATTTTACTGGAGAAGATTTACTTATTCAAATTGTTGAGGTTCTTCAATATTTTGGCATTCTATGCAAGCTGCCAAACGATCCAGAATGTGCAGAGACCACATATTTTATTACTTGGTTCTTGAGTGAAGAAAAGCCAAATGATATTTGTAATGAATTCCAACAAGACCCGCTGATAAATACGGTACAAAATTTTTATGTACTCTCGTGTCTCGAACATAGGGGGTCGTAATAAAAAGAGGTGGGGTGTAGGAGAAATCTGATAGCAGGGGGTTCAAATTTTTCAGGTCATCTGTCTAGCTATCTGGGCGTTTCAAAATTCTCTTGAAGCATATTTTAAAACGCACTTGAAAAATAAAAATCCTGCATTGAAAAATGACCTCTATGACTTAGAAATTTAATAGTTGCTTCTATTCTAATTAACAGTAACTTCTATTCCAGACCCTAGAGTAACGAAATGTTTTATGTTGAATGAATTATGTTTATTGTTGGTCTGTAAATTTTTATTAATTGTTATATCATTGGCGAAATGTTATTTATTTTTATCACCATATATTGTTATCACCGTATATATAGCAAGATCTTTAGCGTCAAAAATAACCTAAATATTTGCTCCCGCCCTCGACTTACTTGCAAAAGTTTAATTGACACAAGAAACTTTGGAAACGTTGTAATCCACGTCAGGTTACTCTCTTTAAATTAGGCGAATATTATCTTTAAATAATGAAACATGTATATGACATATATCATGACTAAATCACATTAGACGATGAGTAATGCTTGCATGTATGGTAGATCCATTTATACACTGGAAATTTCATTTCATTGTGTTGACTTATACGCGGGTTAGTCATAAAGCCATCTCGCTCTACTTCAAATTGACTCCTCGATATTACTTATACTCTGGGTCCCCAATATAATTAATTAATTTGGTTAGTTTTTAGAATCACACTTTTAAAAAAAAAATTTGTTTAAGATGCTTTTGATTTATGATTTTTTTTTAAATTCACTAACATAATTTCTTTTTATATTTTATTTGAAAATGTATCAATTTATTAAATATGTAGGTATTTGAAAGTTGCAGTAATTTTGTTATTTGAATGGAAGTCATGTTTTGTCTATTTTGGCTGGTGCTCTCTAGATGTCGATTTTTATTTGATAAATGTGTTGATAGATGTTCTGAAAATTATTTAAAATACTTTTAGATAACAAAACATCATAAAATTGGTACAGTTGTTACCATGAAAGATTGAATTTTCATAAAATGTCAAAAAACATTTTAAGGCTAAATTCACAAAATTCATGTCAAAATTTCTTTTCGATTCGTGTTTCTTTGGCAGTCACGTTGACTTCATGTTTCATGTTTTTAGGATGACATTATCACTAAAACAGAAATTTGCATATCTCAATTGCCAGCAAGTATATTTGAAAGATTCTTGGTGTATGCACACGCACGCTCAGAGATTTGCATTCCGTGGAGGTCAGGTTTCTTTATCAAAAGACCTCATTACAAGATAAATTGTGAGCTGAAGAATAGCCAGCACTCCAGTTCAGTCATTTTACATGGAAGATGTGAACGCGGATTTTCCAATGAGTTGTGGATGCTTATTCTTGAAATCTGGAAGGTGGGTACATTTTTTGTTTTCATTTTATTTATAACGTTTGTAGATCTATTGAATTTGTTCATATGTATAGTACTTATACCGTAAATATAGTTTCTGTACTGTAAATTCAGTTTCTCAATGGTCTTGTCCACTAATGATTGTTGTTGTATTGTATTGTACACACGCCAATCCCTTATTAATGGATGTTGCCTGGATGTGAATGCTTAGTCAATTACCGCATTGTATCAGTTCCTCAAACCCCTCAGTTACTTGGCAGACCGCATCGTATGACTAGCTTGAAACCCCTTAGATCATACTGGAAAATGCATGATACATGCCGCATCTAGGCCTAGGACCGACGGCTTAACGTCCCCTTCGAAGCAACAAATCGTTTCCTTTTATTCCGATCCCCCTACTCTATTTGGGATCCAAGAGTAGTCAATTGCCCAAAATGTTGCCCATCTGGGTTTTTGACCTCACTCGACCAAGCTTAACTCCAGTGATCTTACGGGAAATGTGTAGATCGCTCAGCCATTCGCTTCTTAGTGGTCTTGGAATTTAAATTTATGGTAAAAAGTAAAGTCCGGGAAGAAATCATGTGGAAACACAGAAGCTATTTTTACCAGCTGAACGTCACAGGCTGCACTATAAATTGACTTGAAAGGCAATAAACGTCCATTGGGGACTTCAAAGAAGCAGAGCTCTGCGCCTCCAAAGGCCATCAAAACATAAAATATAGAATTCAAAGATGGAATTTTTTTTTCTATAGACTATTCCATGAAAAAACTTACAATCCCCTGTTACTACACTGCATATGCATACTCAAGGTGAACAAAAAAAATATCTACCACGTGACCATTACAGAAAGACAAACTACAATACATATATACCCATAAATTTAAATGCTTACTAAGAAAAGGAAAAAGAAAACGAAGGTACAAATTGAAGACTTACGATAAAGGATGTGGTGGTTTCATTGACGGATAACGGAGTCATAAGGTGACCTCTTTTAAATCGACCATTTTCATTGATAAAGAGAAGAGTGAGCTCAAGATTTTTTTAAATATCATTGGGAAGGCTTTCACCGCCATATAATATAATAAAAGTCTTCATGTTAATGCAGAGACTCCAGCGAGAAGATCTCTTCGATTAATGAATTTTATTCAATTGAAACTTCTTTGAGAATTTAGCACTAAAATAACTATGAAACAGATATTTATTTAAACGTTATTCCCATAGAAACATTATAATTAAAATATAGACATTATACTTCACCCTTAATATATTGACTTGCCTTCGGCCTGACTAGTATTTCCTGACTGGTAGTCCAGGAAAAATATTGTAATTAGGCACTCCGTACTGTATACATTACAAGTACGGTACATTTTCTTTAAATACGTTTCTGCACTTGAAATTATTTAGTACAGAATTACAATTATTTAGCACAGAAATGCAATTATTTAGATACTGTTTCTCGTACTTTACTTATTAATTCAATTTGTAAGATTGAAATCTTAAAATGTCTATCACGATGGGGAAGATATTGGTTTTATTAATTATATTAATTAATGTTAGAATATATTAATTATCAATTTAAATAAATATTATTTTTTAGGATTTTCAGACGCTCGTCTATGAGTTCAGTGGCACCTTGTTTAGACAATTCAGTGTATGTCCATCTTGCTTCAAGAACTCTGTTGCCAATCCAAACTTATTTCGCGATTACTTTGTAAGGTGCCCATCTAAGAAACAGATTTCATGCAAGAAATGCAACAACTTTATTGATGCGGATTTTCTCCGACCACCTCCAGGTATTTTATACGCCATATATTTTTATATATAGAAAAATAAACAATAGAGAGATTTTTTTATCACGTGATGAGAATTTTGGCGGTTCAGATGATTGGCGCCAAAAAGACTAAATGAACAATTTGGCGGCGATTGAATCTGACTGCTTGTTCAATTTTGGCTTCAAATTATTCATTAAAGATTTGAATTGTTGGAAACCTTTGCTTTCAGCATAGTCAATAGTTTCAGGAGCATAAGGTTTTGGAGAGCTTCAAACCTACTGTTTGCAGAAAATTAACTCTGAAGAAAGGTTTCCAACAAAAGGTTTCTACCGAAAAAAGAATGGGCTTTAAAGAAAACGCGATAAATTTGACAATATGCGAATTGAATTTGAATTGTATTTACCTCCTGAATATATGACGTTTTACGTTGTTTATCAATAGGTGGTATGGCCCTTCCTGGGGTGAAAGGGTTAAAATTTAATTGTGTCACAAACCTTACTTCTTTTTGCACGACAATGCAGACAAAAGGTAACGTAGTTATCACACTTTATCAAATTCTGGTAGAGCTTTAAAATTTGTGAAATTAGGAATTTTTATGAACAACTTGGTTTTGATACATTTTGTTAAACTGCAAAGCACAAGTAAGAACCTGTCATAAACTATGACATCGAGGGGGTGCAATTGTTTTAGTAAAAACTATACAGAATTTGGGCCCCTTTGCGCAATAGACAATTCCGCTATGGATGGCCGAAGAGGTATTATTGTTACACGTTTCAGACTCCATATTAAATTTACAAAAAATATTTAAACCCCTACTGAAACGCTTTCTCCCCTACCCTAGACTTGCCCCAAGTCTATTTTGCGCCAAATCACAAATTTTTATTTCGTACTCAATACATATCGAGGCAATGCCATATCGAGGGAATGCTATGAAAAGCTCAATATGGCATTGCCTCGATATATTGAGTACGAAATAAAAATTTGTGATTTGGCGCAAAAAGGACTTGGGACAAGTCTACCCTTACCCTGGCCATAGTTTATGATATAGTTTATGATTTCATATTTATCAAATGTTACCAGTCCCATATTCGACAGTGTTGCCAGCTATGACTGTACCTGCTCCAAAATGGAGAATGGTAGATAATTATTATTTTATTATTATATTATATTATTATAAATCCAGATTTATGTTCATTTACATAATTTTACATGGTTAGAAATATCACAGAGAAATCTTTTGATCATCATGTACGCTCATTTTTTTATAAGAAACGTGGCTCTGGGCTTTCTTAATTTTAGGGACAATTTCTATAAATTTGTATATATTTTTTCATTATTCATTGAGAAGTTAATGCAGTATAATACAATGAAGAAAAATCAATACGTTCTTATTAATTGCCTGAACTGTTTATAAACATCTTGTAAAATCATAACCAAAAATAGAATGTTGATTTGAAACTTGAAAAAGTTTCTTTTAACTGCGGATTGATCTGAGTGAGTGAGTGAGTTATCGTATTTAACGTGCCTAGCGTATTTAACGTATTTAACGCGAAAGTCTCGAGATGACTTGTTTCCAGCAGGGGATACGGGTTATACATAACCTTTCAGTTTCAGGCACATACACTTGC
>JAYJMH010072267.1:0-11005 GCA_036873815.1 Phacellophora camtschatica | reverse complement strand
GCGATTTCCGAACGTTCGCATGTACATTTGAAACAAAAGATCGCATGCGAATTGCGATTTAAGTGGAGATGGGCCTTTAATTACGTATATTTGAATAAAAATAATTTTTGCTACAAAAACAATGAAAATGACACATCTCTCACCCTCCTAAGCTACAGCTATTGTGACCTCATGGAGAAGTTTGGAAAGTCTCCTCAACACACCACTTTAACAAAAGTTTGCCATTTTGGGTAATTTTTTAAAAGTTTAAGATATTAATTTTTTTCCTTGAGATTCGGACTGGGAATTTAAAAGTTAGTCAATCTATGAATTTTCATTATTTAACAGAAAAAACAGAGCGTTTTTCATGGTCCAATCCCTTATAAATTCTCAAACTTTAAATTCTTCTAAAAATCCAGCAGCTAATGATAGGCATCTGAAAATTTCCACATTGACTACGTTTTGTATGAGGAATCTGAATTTGAAGTCAAAAATTTCATTGAGCAAAACGTTCGTTAAAGTGGTGTATTCCCGAGTTTAAAAATTGGCTTCCATAAAATTGTAAGAGTCGTAAGACGACCCGCACCCTGTCGGACTTCCCGGACTTCCCGGACTTCCCGGACTGTGAACCGTAAGAGCCCGTTAAACTTTCCTCACTGTTACAGCTCTCCCGATGTAAGCGAATTTTAATGGAAACACTTGTCACCGACAAATCATTGTTGAAATATGGCCCCGTGGATGTTACTACCCAATCAGAGGGTAGTTTATTTATTAAAAGTAGATGTACGTGCATTTCAAGACAAAATGGAGGAAGTAAATTTCGTGGTCGCCAACTCCTCAGACTGTTTCCCGGTCAATAAAAAATATGTCTTTGATCGCTACGGAAGATAGAAAGGATCGGACAGACACGTCACCTATGCTCTTACGACTCTTACGATCTTATGGGAACCAGGCTTAGCTGAACAAATTTAATTCATAACAGGCACAACAAATTGAGAACTAGAACCGAATAGTTTATTTTGCCAAATTACTATTACTTACAAAAGCGTGACTAAAAAAGTTCCCGTTAATATGAAGATATTTTTAATTTCATTTCACTTTTAGGAGATACCATATTTTCTCTAATAACCGCCGCGGCGTTTACTTTTTTCTAAATAGTGCACGGCGTTTATTAGAGGGCGGCGTTTATTAGAGGAAATGCGGCAACAATACATCAACATCGAGAATTTCTGGATTTGTTAGAAATTTATTTTAGAAATACTTTTTGTCCAATACTTTTGTAAGAATCGTCCAGTGCTCCAATTTTGTTAAAAATATAATAAAACTTGAAAATATGGCCCTTTTCCTTCGTAAGAGTTTCTTGATGAACTGGAAAAGAAAAAAATTGCGACAGCTTCGTAAAAACTATTTTGTTCAAACCTGTTTGTCCAAATTTTTTTAGACTGAGACTTTTTGGTGTTAATGTATGTCTTGATTCTGTTTTCTTTTTGTCTTTTTTCTCTCTATTTCATAAAAAGATAAATAACATTCAGCCTTCCTGATTTTCAATTCATTGCTAGTTATTAAATATTTATATATTCCAAAAATTTTATTTGTTCCAAAAAGGTTAACCCTGCCATGTTGATTAAAGCAGCAGGAAATTTTAGAATGATTAAACCTTCAGGGTGAAATGTCATCCCTCGTGTTTCGTTCTTCGATAAAGTCCCATAACCTACAAAAACAAAGTCTGTTTAAATATACGTTTAACTAAAGATGATATATAAATTAAAAAATGAAAATAAAATTTGTCAAGAAATAAAATTTTACTTCAGTAGGACATTTCTTCCGACCAAGAAAAGAAAGGTGTCGCACATGACAAAACTACATGTTAAATTTACATTGCTTTCAAATAATAACTGCCCTACCTTGTAATCTTTTCACCCTATAAAGGGCCACATGACCCATTAATAAACAACGTAAAACCTCACATTTTCAGGAGGTAGATGCATAAAAAGCTCATATGCTAATTTCAGACATATTAAACGAAAGATTATATTTTGAACAAAGAAAAAATTAAAGCCCAAAATATACATAAGATAACCCTCACTTTTAAATACAAAAAAAAAACGTTACAGAAGTCAAATTTTCGAATTTGTCTGGTACAGTAATTTACAGCATATACAGAGTTTGAGAAAGTCCGCCAGCAGCTAAGAATTTGTGTAATTCATCAAACTGGTAGGAACGTTTTAAAATAAGGCATCATGCCTATTGCTTAAAATAAATATCCTTATAAATTTACCAAAAAGAGTTAATGTAAGGCTGCTTATCAAGACACAACTGACATTTTATGTTACATAACCTTTTATTAGTATCCATAAAACTATATCTGATTGAAAAAATTAAATCCAGTATACTTTCTAGGGGTTTCTATGCAGATTATTGAATTATGTTTGCGTTCTATTCAATTTTATTTTTTGCCACTGTCCAGCTCCCTTCAGTCAAGGGTAGGGTGCAGGATATCCCGTTCTTGTGCATGAGAATTAACTATTTCAGGTAAAAAATAAATTCCAAAGGGATTTTCCTTGAAACCTATGAGAAATGTTAAACATTTTGGAATCTGTGACTGGTTACTTTGACAAGCTCTCTTATAATATCCATCAAATTAATTCTCTCGACAGCTACATTTTTGACAAATGAATTGATGCATTTTGGAAAGAAAAATATTGTTTGTATCATGCAAAAATGTTTTCCGCAAAATACTCTGCTGCCAGGTAGGGAGAAAAAATATTTCTCAAGTCCTGAGCAGTAATTTCAAAAATTGAACACTCGCAACATTTGCAAATCTCATATCAACCATTATTATTTTAAAGTTAATTATGTCAAAATTTAGTCCAATCGAGATCGATGCGGTAAGTAAGATGCAAAATATGGTGCAGAATTCCAGGCTTAACGCTCTTGTGTTTAAAGGTTCTTTTATACGAGATTCTACTGTATGAAATAGAAAAAAGCCCTGCTACAATAACCATGCCCAAATAATACTTTGCAGTCGTGTGTAAACATTAATAACAAAAGTATACTAGATGCTTACAGAACGTAAATAGTGAAAAAGATGTTTTTTTATAGGGACCGTTGTTCTCATGTGAATGTGCTAGTTTGTTTTTAAATTTACTAGGTATGGTAGCTCGTTGTTGGCTAAAGTTTTAACATCCTGGACCTCCATACCCTCGTTTGCCTATCAGGTTTTATGCGAGGTTTTATGTAAACTCCCATGAATGATTTCGAAGATTTCATGCGCTTCATCGTTTCTTTTTTCAAAACCCTTTGTTTCTTTCTTCTAACTGTTGTCGAGTCAACAATACTGATTTGTAACATGAGGTAGGTGAGATGCCCCGCGATGTCTCATCAGTGTGATGCCCCAAAGACGTAGACGTGGACGTGGACGTGGACCCACTAGGCCCCTTCGCCAGCAATTAATTTCTTAGAAATCATTTGTAAGCCAAAACGTGCTTACAACAATTTTTTTAATAGCAAGATGTTACCTTTGGTTTCTGACGACCATTGCATTTCCATCAGCATCAGCGCAAAATCGCATTTTCGGTTTTGCTTTTGTTTCAAGCGAGCCATCGCCAAATTCTACAAAAAATAGAATAACAATTAATTGACTAAAAATATCCTTCGCCGAGTATGGATCAACTCTTCTTTCTATCCACGTTTCCAAATCTATGTTCAAAACAACAGCGGAGAATTTCTGTTGCAATGAAGTAATTCCATTAGCCCTGGTGTAAAATATAAAACAAACGTTGATTGCTGATTGGTCAAAAGATTTCCTTCCCTTGCTGTTTCAAGATTTAATTAAGTCTCTATATTTTTTCTGCTTAAAATCTTTCAATTTTCAATTCAATTAATTTATTTGTAGAATACAATTAACTACTACAATGGGTATATTATAATTGTAAAAATAAAATAAACAAAAATAATTATATTGCCTAAATATATGATAACATGACTATATAGCAGCAACAATTAACCAAAATTACAACACTGTTTGTAACAATAACGAAAAGATAATATTGAAGAAGTGAACAAACAGTTTGTAGCAAAATTATGATCAATTTTTGAGTTTCTTACTAAAGGCTTTAAGGTTTGACGTTGAACTGAGGGATATTGGGAGATTATTCCAGAGACGAGCTCCAACATTACATATGGTTTTGTTTCCCCAGCATTTTTTGAATTCGTGTACTTTCTAGTTATACTTGTAGAAAGTTGTCATAATTATTGACCTGAACAGTATTATTATGTAGTCTTCATATTCTGTTATAAGATTTGATTAAGCCTCCATCCTATTTCTGCTTAAAATCTTCAGCTTGTATTACAATACAAAGACGACAAAAAATGACTTACAATTAACCCTTGCAACCAATGAAGTGGCTCAATTGGAAATAACGCGAAACGTCGTATTTTCAAGAGGTAATTACGAACAAAACTTTACATAAATACAAGATATTTCAACCCGTGTTTATCATTTGAATCAAGTTATTTTCTAATTCATTTCATTCAAACGCAAAAAACTATTAGTCTATTTGTCTACTTTTTACAGTTCTACTTTAAGAGTTTCTGATGACAGTATAGTATCGGTCAGTTTAGTTGCTTTATAGTATTGGTCAGTCTAGTAGTTTGTGAGCAGACGTAAGCACACCGTGCAGACAGCAGATAGGCTAAGCTTGGCTCGCGAGGATTGTATTTTTGAATTCTTGATATAATTATTGTGAGCTATCTTGGGGAGGGTGGGTGTCAATTTAACTCGACAAAACAACTATCGACGTGTAAGCTTTCAGAGCCTCGTCATCATGCTTATATACTGCTGCGCCTCCATTTGCACACGCTTTCCTTACGCCCTAACGATACATTTCAAATATGATGCCAAATAAATTTATTAAGTTTGCATGCGCTACCCCCTGCAAAATAAAACGTAAATAGGATTTACCTGTTAATTGGAAATAAATCTGGGCATGAAAGGGTAAGGGTGAACGAGTGTGGTAAGCTGCTAGAAATGGCATTTTTAGTGAACTAATTAGATTTTTTTTAATTCATAACGCAAAAAAACTTCGTTAGTCGAAATCAGGCTTTACGGATATAAAAAAGCTATAATTTCCAGCACAAAATTTACTCATTAGTGTATCCCTTGAAATAAAATATTGTAATTTATTTATGTAAAATACCATGTTTGTAAAAGCAGCTAGTTCCAAAAGGGCAATCTCCTCTTCCTTTGTCGAAGTATTTGCAATCTTTAGCACTAGAGTAAATAAAGTTCATGCAAACGTCAAATGTTAAATTAAATTTCATCTAATAATAATTTCAAATAAATAATGTCAAATATTTATCGAATAAATTAAATACATTTTCCACTATTTTCTTACTATACCCGTGAGCAGGGATGCAAGATACTGGAGGTATTTATTTCTTCAAACCTTTTCAAATTTTGCTGCAGGCTCCACGTGGGGCTATTTTAAATTAGGTCATCATCCTATCCGTCCAACAGATGATTATTTCCCGAAAGACTGACAACAATTTAGCATTGTTAATGAAAAAGATGATAACTTCCGATATTTAGTTGTATTTTAAGTTGCTATGGTCTAAGCTAATATGGGTTTTATCATATCAGTACAGAATGAAGGAATAATCAGTCTTACAGGCAAAATTAGGCAAGGGTTAGTTTACCTACTGAGGGCCTATTCATATGGGCGAAATCTTCCCACCTTCCAGCACATAAGCTGAGAGGTGAGATACAGCCTTCCTGTACAAACATATAGATGGGCTCTTAGAGAGCTCCTCCACAAATATTTTACAACTTGCATAGTGTGTTTGATTAATTTGTAAACAAAATGAAATAGAGGGAAGAAGAAATTAAATGAATGATACATAACAAAAGAGAATCATAAACATTTTAAATTTTTTGCCTAATACAATGCAAATAATTAAAAGTGTCAAGTTTGAGTGATATGGTATATATGTATATGGTATGTTTTATGAATATATATGTGATATGGTATGTATATGGTATGCACATATATTAAAACCGTTTTAATCCGAGAAAGAGTTGATACACATTTGAAAGTAACTGAAACTGAAATAATTTCAAAAGACCTACCTGAGCGCTTCAGTGTAACTGCGAATAAGAACTTCTTTGTCAACAGGGTCGTCAACCCAAACTTCACTCTGAAAAGTCAAGAATGCTCACGATGAAATTAAACGCAAGCTTTGCAGATTAATTGAAACAATGAGGCCCAAATCAAACATCGTTCATCTCCTCATGCGCAGAATCTAATACGATTAAATCTGACTCTAGAACGATTGAAGAGTAACGTTAACCCTTTCACGGCCGGATTTATTTCTGTTAAACAGGCAAATCCTATGTAAATTTTATTTTGCAGGGGGTAGCACATGCAAACCAACTTAATTTATGTGATAAACTTACGTTGAAATCTCTTAAATTAATGTAAAATTCGGCCAGCATTTACCTCCTGGAAATATGACCGTTTGCTTTGCTTGTCAATGGGCCATATGGCTCTTCCAGGGTTCAGTCAAATGTTGCTCCTTATTATATCGCCGCTAGTTTAGGCTTGGCAAAACAATTATACAATCCAATGGAAGCATCAGAATAGCGACGTTATGTAAGAAAAATATATTATCTTAATATAAATAAATGTATGTTAATGTGCATAGTTGGTAATTGCCAGCTACTTTCATATAGTTAATTGTATTGTTCCCTTCATTCAGTAATAAAAACCATAGCGCTGAAACGTTGCATTTCAAAATATCTCAATTGATACGTATGTCCGAATAATTCCCAGCATGCATCGAGTAATCGCTCGATAACCACATAGTAAACAAGAAGATTATATGGTTAACCGCAAACAGACCTAAGCTAAAATCTGGGCTATCCATTTTTGCGGCCGTGTTATTGGTTTCTAAGTCAATGCCGGTCTCACAGGGCTTCGAAAAATACAGACCAATCAAGAGCCAATCAAATTGCTCCGTTGCCAGTCCGAGGAGCCGTATTTTCGAATGCCATATTACAATCTAGTTTTATTACCCTCGGTTTACTATTCTAAAAATTATGCAAACACAAATAACTCCAACAACTGTTGAAAAGGAAATGAAAAAGAAATACTAATATGAAAAGGAAAGTCGATATTTGATAATACTTTGAAAAGGAAATGAAAACTGTTGAAAAGAAAATGAAAAGCTAATATGAAAAGAAAAGTTCATATTTGATAATATTAAAAAAAAGAAATTAAAACTGTTGAAAAGATAATGAAAAGCTAATATGAAAAGGAAAGTTGATATTTGATAATAATTTTCAACATTTAATTAAAAGTAAATAATCTGAATAAAGCAAGAAATTAAAACTTGACTCACAGGAATGACGAATCCAGAACTAACTCTACAAATAGGACATGCCCTAAAATGTATAGATAACTTATTATAAACCAAATGTAACAATAAGACATTTCTTTATAAATTCTTCATTTATATATGTATAGATTATATTTGAGTAATACTGATGGCTACTTAAATTAAAACATTAAATATGCCACCAATATTTCTTCAAATGGCAGTTCTATAGCTTTAAAATAAAAACATATCGCACACTGAACAATCAAAAGTTAGGTTCTACTTTGCGAGGCTTTGCAGTACCGGGTGACCCAATTCTCAGTTTACAGGGCTGCACCTCAAAATCCGTGAGTTGTATTGTTCACAAAGCGACGTCCGAAGAGAAAACTTTTACCTGTGTCATATTTACACTTTACGATCACATTTACCTGTCCAAAACTTGCCATTAAAATTACCCTAATATGTGAGCCTTCTTAAATTAATTGGAAAAAAACATCACTTATTTCCAGTCCATACTTGCTTCAGTGGCGAATTGGGAGATTCACTGATAATACATAATTATACATAATTATATCATGTCGAGTAACATAATTATGTCATATCAAATTACTGATCTCATGACCTTCTCTTGACAGCAAAAAAATAAAAAACAAGTGCTTGTCAAATGAAAGACATAATGAAAAAATATCAATGTTGGTGATGAATTTAAATAATAATTCCTTTTCACTGTCAAAAATTTTTTTTGTTCAGTTTCAAATGAAACCAAGCAAAAACTTCTGGTTCAGTCAAAAATTTTACAAATTTTATTCATAATTTTCCTAATATTTGGAAAACACATTGAAACAAAGAGTCGTGTAAAAGCATGCGCAATGCGGATATTTTAATTTTGTTACCTCTGCGGAGGAAGATGTGTTAATTTTACGTATTGCTTATGGTAAAAGTACTAACTTGACTTCTCTTCCACCTCCAGATGACATGCGCCACTTTCGAATACACTCCAAACAGAATGAGTGACTGCAACTTTCTATTGATATAGACATTGCAGAAAAAATCAATTTTAAAGTTCTAAGAAGAAGCATAGTTAAAAAGAAGCAAAAAAACTTTGAAGAGAAAAAAGCCAAGTAAGGATACATAAAATTTTATAGGACCTCCAGAAATAATCATATGAAAACGCTGCTTAGCATAGCAAAGAAAAAGCTTTAAAACTAATTTGAAAAGCATTAATAAATAAAATTTAAATAAATGTAACAATAAATATGACATATGACTGACCTAAAATTCCAAATCTCCTTTCTCCAAGTTTTTCACGTTCTAAAACAACGTCAAGACAAATACAACATGTTAAACCTTCGCTCCTATAAATGACGGGGGAAAAACAAATTATGAGCGACAAATTCGTTTAGATAATTTAAAAATCATATAATATGTAGATTAATGAAAAATAGCTTTAACCAACAAGGGCAGATTTTGCAACAATAATGAAATCGACACGCCAATTTCAAAGCGATTAGCCATTCAAGGCAAAGCGAATTCTCTCAAGCAGAAAATCCAAACATGGCTTCGTTTGTTACGATTTTCTGCTTGAGAAAATTTGGTTAATCGCTTTAAAATTGGTGTGTCGATTCATATATGTATATGTAATGTAAGTTGGCATTGCTGGCGTTGATTGATGTCAAAAACAGATCCATACCGAGTGATTCAAAAACGTTGTGATATTTGGGAATATTTAAATAAGTAATAACTTATTCAAACTGCGAAAATTTAACAACTGTGTGGTTAAGATGTAACATTTTCTGTAGAAAATTATTTGAGCAAAATCGCACATTTATTCTGTGAGTTATCGTTAAAAATACAAAAACCCTAGTTGTAAAGTTGTCAAAAAGGTCTCATAACAATTATCAAAATCGACAACTATTTCTTCCTCGCAACGATGGCAAATAGGAAGGAAATGTTTATTTAAAAAAAAAAGAAGGAAAAACGGGCGATTTCTTCCGCTTTTCTTAATTCTCTAGGTGACAACCTGAAGTTGATTTTAGACAAACAAAACGTATTTGAAATCAGTGTGTGACAAAAATGTTGTCGATTTTGATAATTGATACAGGATTTTAATTTTGATACAGGATTTTAAGCCCTTTTCGATAATTTTACAGGTGTGTGATTTTGATAATTTTGCTCACAACTCGTGAACTAAATGAACGAAATTGACCAAATAAATGTATGTATGTAACTTAGTTGACATCTCAGCTATAAACTTGGTGCCAATTGTACTGAATCAGTAACCACGAAATTGCGTTATAAAATTGCTAATGTCTCGATATAATCGAATTAGCAAATTCATTACTGGTTTCAGATCGCTCGTCCGTCCTTCATCAGATCTTATATACGCTTTGGCGCGGTTTCTTGATTGAATTCTAATTAAATCTTGACTAAAACAAATACAAACATAATAAACCCCTGCTAAAAGTCTACCGAATTAGTAGCATCATGGTTTTAAAAATTACCTTGCTATGATAACAAATCTACCAAGCTATTCTATTCTTACATTCTTTGCGAAGTTATTCTATGCAAAATTATTCTTTGCAAAGCATCTCAAAATATTTGGCCTACCTTTGTATAGCAAATGAATATTCCATATCACGCTCGTGGCTTTGAAGACATTTATCTCGATGCTCTACAATAAAAATAAAAATTTCATGAAACGCTTTCATGTACTGGGGGTGTCCCAAAAAGACTACACGTCTGCATGGCTGTTGTTGACGAGTTTTAGCTTCATTATTTCCGTTTGTGGTTGCAATTAACCCTATTCCAGTTGGGGTAAAAAAATGCTTCTTTTATCTGGGGGGCATTATGGCCTCCCTATTTTTTTCAGCAACCAATAGAGTGATGAAAATGAAACTTTGTATGTGGCATTACCAACCATTAATGCATCTAATTACATAATCAGGTATTGACTATTCACGTAACTGGTTGCTATGCAACAGATTTTCTGACAGGTCGTCAACACTACTGTTTGAATAGGAAATAAAGTTTTGCCTTATATTTCAATGAAATCAAAAGTTTTTTCGGCTTCTGGTTACAATTATCAGAAACAAATGTATATACTTTCAAAAGAAATTAATTTCCCCCAATTTCATAAACATTCATTTACACAATGATGTCATCAAAATGTATGACGGCATAGATGTTAAAAACTAAAAATGTGCCTAAAAACAAATAACTTATATATCAAATGAAAGCCATTGAAATATCTTTATTGAGTGAGAATAAACAAAGCTGCAGTCGATAAAGTGTTTTCTTTTGCGACCTCTTCCCGAATATGGGCATTTACTGGTCACGTGACAAATTAAATTGCAGTTAATTTTTTAAAATTTCGTAGGCCATTAAATTTTAGCAAAAATTAAAGAGTAACAACATTTCATCATCAGTAACAGGAGATATATCTTGATATACTGTTGAAGGCCACAATGCCCCCTAAGGTGGAATAGGGTTAATAAAATATATAATGATACCTCCAGACAACGGACAACTCTCTACAACGGTCCCTCCCAGAGGTCTCTGAACTCCTCTACAGCAGCTTTAAGGTTACTGTACCCCTTCCGGAGGTGATTTTCAAAAATTAATTCTCTGCTGTCGGCTTTTAAACAAATCATAT
>JAYJMH010072256.1:0-11007 GCA_036873815.1 Phacellophora camtschatica | reverse complement strand
TTTAGATGAACTTATGAAATAAATTGAAAAGATGATCAAAATTTAGATTCTATATTGTTTCGTAAAATGCTCTTCTTGCTGTCAATCAGAAAATCAAATGTAATCTCTAAATGTTAAGTGAGCGTTCAAGATATTCATATGTCCACAAAAAGTTGCACTGTTTGGTTAACTAGGGTTGTCAAGGTTTTTCTAGCATGCAATTTTCACCAAATATGCAGTTAAAGAATATTTGAAGTTCTAAAGAAAGAGAAATGCAGTAGTCACCGAGGGCCCTCCCAATTCTCCAAGTAGATAAATATGCTTCGGTTTCTTTACTTTAACTTTCACTTTAGTAATCGTAATCTCTATTTTGAATGATGTGTCATTATTGGATTGAAATTTCTATAGTGGTAAAAGAAGGTAAGCACATTTGCAATGAAAACAAGCAGGTCACGTTTATTCATAAGAAGTTGAAAAAACCTTGCTCCTGTTGCTTGGATATTTCCTTGAAGTAAAATCCAATGCATTCTAAAAAGACACCATTGCTTGTTCAAGACACATGTAAATTCAGTACAACTAATCTCAAAAATAATAGGAATAGCAAAACAAATTCGCAATTCAGATGTATGAAAACATGTTGACATATTGATTGAGCAGATCCTGCCAAATTAGTTCTTCTCTAAAATGACCATCAAGTAGAACCCAAAGACAATTTCTTTCTCCGAAATTTACAGACTTGATGAAAAAATCTGTCTGTCGCAAGTGCGGAGGCATGATGAAAAATTCCCGTTGTCCTCTGCTGGATCGGTTCTTCCAATCTCCCTTCTACAATGGTTGATGAGCATGCCAGAATAATCTCATTATGCACTTCTCCTGCTCCTCTTATCGTTGATTCTATTCGACTGCAAGAAATATTCGTTTGACCTTTCCAGCTCCCAAATTTACTTTCGCTATTAGATTCATTTTTGCCTTTCCATCATCGAAGTGATATGTCTGATGCTTCTTCAGGCTTTGTGGATAAACTACCCTATTGCAGATAAAAATATGCAATCCTGGAACCTCTGTTCGTTAGAATTGACTTCCTCGTTCGCATTCCTTTACAGATTCAGATTTATTGGCATTGTCTAGCAGTTTAATTTATTCTGATTTGTGTATCATTTAGCACCTCGTTGTTTGTTTCTTCACAATTTTTAGCTATCTAATCATATTTAATCTCCAACCAAAACTGTACAGGCTGTATAGCTTCAGATCATCCAAATTAGTATCTTGAAGAACCTGAAAACATTCGCCAACATCGGTAATAATTTCCTAAAAACCTGAATGGAGGGCCATAAAATTTTTGCCAACATTGGTAGTAGTTGACCATAATTCCGTTATAGCTTTTTGAGGTGTTTTTAAACTACACAGATCAATAAACAAAAATCATTCAGTTTTCACTAAAAATTAAAAGAAAGAAAATGTATAATTATCGGTACATCAAATTCCCATCTTTGTTCGTTAGTTAATGTTGCATATAGTAGTTTTTTACTTTTTGCTTGAAAGAATTTACGCCATTTGTATCTTTAACATCAGATGGTAATAGATCCCAAATTTTGGGTCCATATATGAAGAGTATTTTTAGCCTATGTTGATCTTTTGAAATGGAATAGCTAATTTATCCTCTGACCTACGAGTAGTTCGAATCTAGAAGTAGTTTGAAACATATCAAAAAAGTGGATTTTTGAACTTCCTTCAAAGAATTTGAAAAAATTTCCACATATGCTTTGATCCACTCTTTCTTTTATTGGAAGCCAATTTATTTTCCAAAAGTTTTTACCATTCAGATATGCTGTATTTCTCATGCATAGACAGAAGCGAATACATTTATTTTGAGCCGTGTGGATCTTTTAATGGAAGGCTTACTTCTGGGCTACACTGAAATCATTTTGAAATGGGAAATGGAGAATATAAGAATGCTTCCAGTTTTGTTCTCATTCTTCAATTATAGTATCAATTATATAATTGATTAGTGTCTTTCAGTTAACAACGCTCTATATGTCAATATTTTTGGGATTAATAGCTATTTTAAATGATATATTACAATAATTTGAGTCAAGTTGTTTTAGCAAAGGTGGATTTTATCTTCATTTCTCATAATCCTATTTTACACGGCAGGGGGCTTCTGAAGCCCCTTGTTGGTTTTTTCTGAACTATTCTCTTTTTTATAATTGCCAGGGGGCTGAAACATTTTGACTTTTCCTAAAATGTAACTGTTCACAAAATTTCAGAATTTTATTCCAAAATTTCACTGTCACGTGACTATTTTAATTTATTTTCACGGCTCTAAATGACTGTATTTTAAACAGACAAACTTCATTTGATATTGGTATGGTTGAGATTAATTTTTCATTTTCTATCTTTTGATTTACAACACATAATTTTTTGCCTATTTCAGCAACAATTATAATATATGATGTCATACCTTTTGATGACATTATATTTCAAACAGTGAGTGATTTTAGTGCTGCCAATTTCAATTTCTATCTTTTAACGATTTGATGCTAGATAAGGGGCTTCAAAAACCCCCCTGTGATATTCTGCACCTTACTAAACTCCATGTAAAATAGGGACAACCTTATCAGGTTTACAAGAAAATATAATTGCATATACCAGGTGTCCCAAAAAGGTAACAGCTTTGATCAAAGCTCGCGCTTCAAGTTTAACCCAAAATTAAATCGAAACAATTTTCAAAATATTTTTCGGTAACCAGCTTGGATTTCTTATGGATTTTTAGTTTCTTATAGATTTCTAGTTTGATGTCATTTGTAATTAGAGAATCGAGATATTGTAACCAAAAGTTCAAATTTGCGTCATCCTAAAAGCAGAGGTCAACGGTTTTTTCTGAAACGCGTCCTTGGATCTCCTAAACCATAGCATTTAATGCAATAAATTTAATGGTGCTTGGAAATACACTCAGAAAGAAACCCGAAAACTGAACATTAAACGCTTATTTATGGATGCAGCCACTATAAAATGCTTTTATCTTTTTCAGCATTTTTACGACAAATTGTCCAAAATGAAACAGCAAGATTTAGTTATGGACAACTGGTTTTCAAGATTTTTTTCAAAATCATTGTTCAGAAGTGTTTTCAAAAATAAAATATGTTGTCTGGAACAGCGCCGTCATTCAGAAAATCCTACAACACGATAATTTAAGAATAGGCCAAAATTAAATCCTCTGGCTTTGAGTGGGAGGCAAATTTTAACTTTAAATGTTAAATCTCAATTCTCGAAAGAATAATATCAACAAACAATTGCTATTCATTATTAAGTTGATTGCAGGGGAATTTGTTTTGACGGATTTGAGCGATATTCTCAACACTAGCTTTATCAAACCTGAAAACATATTTTTGGGACACCCGGTACTTTTTAGTATATGCATTTGTTATTTTCTCCGATCTTTATTTGCTGAAAGTCGATCTCCAATCAATCTCTGGTTCTTTTTTATTAAGAGCATTTATAGAAAGAGTATATTGTTTAAAAAGTGTATTTAAGAAAAAAAAGTTGCTCTCGATCACTTGTCTATCTTAGGATATGTAGTTAAATTAAATTGATAAAATTTCATTGCAGTATGTTGTATAAAGAAATTGATATAATTTCTCGTTATGTTTTATTTTTATATTTTAGATGAATTTTATCGTTATATTATATGATAATGTTAATATTCAATATTAATATAATATCGCATATAAGACAAAAAATATAAAAAACATTAAATAGAGCTTTCCATGATTTCTTTTGTTCAAGGGGAGAGCAAATTAAATAATGATGTCAAATCTTCCAAATCTTCTAAGAACACTGCAGACGAAGAAACAAAGTTGAAATGTTCAGCAGAAGGAAACTCTTCGCAGGAGGACGCCTCAGTAGAAGAAGAACAATGGTCATTTGCCTCGAAAAAACGTCATTATAGAAAGCAGATATCAGAAGACAGAAAACGTTGTCATCTTAAAAGACCACGAGCTGAAACAGATCGCACGAAAAGAAAGACTTTATGTAGGTTATCAAAAAATATTATAAATTTTAATTTATATTTTTTAAATAATGACTAAATATTACATATTTTAATTAACAATTTACTAGCGTTAAGATGATAATAATCGAAAGAATGTTAAAAAATCTAGAGCGGTAAAATAACTTTTTAAATAAGAATAGCAAAGTTTCTGGTTTTGTAATGTTTGTTAAAATAAAATGGAAAAGAACTTTATAAATTACAAAATGTCAAAAGAAATTGCATATATTGATATTATTTCCTTACATGAATCACAACTAAAAATGTCCGCAAAAGATGCTCAATTTTGAAACAAGCATATAAAACACTTCCCGAAAATTCCCGATTGGCCTCAATGATAAATATTTACAACACAAAAAATTCATTGATTTATGAAAGGGGAATTGAGTTTATGATTGAAATATGCTTAGCATTTAAATTCTGTGTTATTTAAAATTGAAATTCTGTATCATTTTCAGGCTGTTTCACCTGCCAAAAGGGATCAAAAAATTGTGTAAAAAAAGTGAAGGGAAATCAAACAAAGAACATATGTACAAAAAATAATTCAATAGAAGAAAATGGAGACATTGAAAAAGCAAACATTGAACGGATAATATCCGCAGACTCAGAATCCAATGAAGATGTCAGCAAACTTCGTAATGAAGGAATTGAAGACTGGAAAGAATATTTGGATAATCTGGAAAAAAAAATTGATAAGAAATTCAAACAAGATACTGTGCAGGTAAATAATGTTAAAAACAAATGTTTATGTGAGGACACATAAAATAGCTCTAGGTGTTTACTTTAGCAATAGAACATTTCGACAAGGGTATCCGGTTATTATTGTGTCTTTGCTGTTTTAGCAGACAATATAGGTAACATTTACATTCATTTTGGGTATGGAGTATCAAAACAAGTATTTTTTATTTATTTTATTAAGGCTTATTTTGGGTATTACAGTATCATTTTGTATGACTATAATATTTGTATCTGGGTATCATTGTGTATGACTATAATTTTTGTATCTGAGTATTATCATTCAGATACGTCCGGTCTCATTGAACCCTGAACATTTGACATATTTATATATCTTTATAAAGTAACGCTAAACTTACAAAGAACTCAGCGTGAATGTCGAGCACATCACCATACTTGAGATATGGCCAAACTTATAATTCATAAAGTTTACCAAGAGTTTGCATAGGCAGACATCTAGTGATATCTTTATTTTAGCTTAATCCGTAGTTAAAAGCGTTTATACTTTAGCAAGATTTTAGCAAAGTTCAAGAAAGCTAATTTCTGGAGTGTGTATAGTATGTAAAGACGAGACGGTAAATTCGTCTTGTTTGTTCCCATGATTCATGATCATAACTCCCTTCCTTCACCACCTTCTACAAACAATATTGAACGAAGAGTAATTCTATAGAATCTGTAAAACAATATTTTGTTAGAAAGAAAATTATAGTCCTCTGTTATTTTAAACAAATAGAGACCTCTGCATTCCATGCAAAGCTTTTGCAGAAGTATCTCCAAAAACGAACATACTGATGAACATTAATATCAAGCCATAACATTTTGAATTTGTATAAGATTCCTTCACTAATCAAAACAATGGCGATTAGATTTTCTTAGCTCCTGCTTTGCTTTCTTCCAAAGCTATTTGATGCAGTTGGATGATTTTCAAAGGAATTCTTGTTTGCTTTGATCGTAGAAGGAATAAACCTTTAGTTGGTCTCACGATATAAGAGTTGTTATACCGTGCATTCCGTATACATTTACTTAAAAAGAAGTAGCTATAATGATAAAAAAAACAGTTATAATCTTAAATAAACCTATATTTATGGGGGTTTTTTTTGTATTTGTATTCATTTATACCGGGTGTCACAAGAAATAGAATCAGAGTTTGTGGCATTATGGTGTAAAACCACGCTATCTGAACGATTAATTTAAAGATATTTCTGTTTTCTCAAAGTCTAACTTACCGTTTGATGTATCGACTACATTCATTCAATTAATTAAAGTGCCCTGATTGAAGTTTTATTGGAAAATTTACCTTTTAAAAGCATTGACAAAATTTACCGTTTAAAAACTGACAAAATTTGTCCATTCTAATCAAAAAGAGATATTCCCCATTTTACCAGAACGCATTCACAAAAGAAGGTAAGGAATTTATTTGAAATTAAAACATCAAAAACAATTCGGACCAAGGAATCATTTCTGTCTAAGAACAGTTTCTCCCTTTAAAATGCTTATTTTGCAAAGAAAAGATAATAAATTTGACTCTTAACATCTGAAAATAATTTGGAGGATTTTCTCTAACGATTGATGGAGAATAATTCGATGATGGTTATTTTTACAGCATTCAAAAACATGTTTTTTCACCTGTATCTTTTAGCTCTTCCATTTGTATCAGCATTCTGCTTGTTTGGACATATGTTCTTGAAAGCCAAGTGGAGCACTGGATATTTAAACATTATATGGAAGAATATAATTAATTCACTTGACCATTTGGCAGGAGAGTAAAGTCTTAATAACTAAAATCCGACAAGTAAATCGGACACAATTTTCTTTGGAAAATTGGAAAATAAAAATTTTCCAATTTGGCTGGGAAATATATTATGAATTAGCTGGATTAAAGTTAAAGTCATCATTTCTGTTGTTATAAATGTTTCTGTCTAAACAGCAATACTAAACATTTTCTAATTTTTCGGAGATGGAGCATGATCTCGAGGCTACTGCTGTATTTCCACCAGGAATCTAACAAAATAGGACGACTTTTATTTCCGAAAAAATATTTCTATTTTTTGTAGAGTATGTTTGGTTTGTCAATTCAAATCAACTTTTTGATTTTTAAAAATTAGTTAGTATGTTAGTAATGATGAGTTGACTTGTCTCAATATAGAATTTACCAAAAAATGCCTCATGTGCAGGAACAGTGTTAGCAAATCTTTTTTCGTGGAACATTAAAATTTGTTTAATTCAAGCAATGCAGTAAAAAGTAGCGTATTCGAAATCTAAAAATCCTCATTTTGATATTATCAATTTTTAAACTAAGCCTATTGGGTGATTTGGATAGGTATTACAGTACTAAATATGTAGGTAATATGGTATCCATTATCTTTTGCAATTAAAAGTTATGATATTTTAACAGGAACAAATGTATGGAATGAAGAAAAGTAAAATTGAAAGAACAACGTCTTTACCAATAAACGTCGAAAAAAGTAAACATCAAACAGATCAAATGGTAATCAGAGATGATTTATCGAGACACATCACAAATAAGAATGAGCCTATTAAGGAAAAGCTATCTGAAACATCTTGGAAAATGATTTACACTTCAAGGTTTGTAAAATATGTTAAAATCTCTCAATGCAATATATTCTTAATGGAAAAGACACATTTCTTTCCTTTCTTAAAAATTAATAAATTCTGCAAACAGCTTATCTAATTGTAAATACTAATGATAGTAGTGAGCGACGTTTCGATGTCATTTTAACATCATTTTCAAGCTAAGTGAAATAAGAATAGTTGTTTGAAGGACGTTGTTTGAATATATAGAAAAATAAACAATAGAAATATCTTTTTTTCACACGATGAGAATTTTGGCGGTGATGGAATAGATTAATCAAATTTTAATTATTGATTAATTTTTATTATAAAGATTAATCAACCGCGAAAATTTTCATCACGTGATAAAAAACCTTTCTATTGTTTATTTTTCTATATATACAAACAACGTCCTTTATTTCATTTAGCTTGAAAATGATGTTAAGATGACATCGAAACGTCGCTTATTATTATCATTAATATATATGATTTAATGTTATAAAAATAATATTCTTATTCGAAAAAGCTTTTCGAATGAATTATAAGTGGTAGATTTAGACCATAAATTCCCCCTCTGAATATTTCATCGGCTAAGCTCTACATGTTGTAAATAATCTGGTCATATGATACCATCAGTATCAAAGTTTCAATAAAAAAAATGAAATTCCATTTTTTTATTCAATGTCAGATCGAGCTGGAAGAGAGCCCCCCCCCCCGCTTATCTGTTTTCCAGAAATTTTCCACCCATTTTTAGTCCAACCTCCCTCCCCCCCTTTCCCCGCTTATTAATTTTGAAGAAAATCTGCCGAGAATTTCCGTTTTCTATTCTTTTCTATTTCCGTTTTCGATTCGTAATTTCTTGCTACAAGCATCCCAGAAGGTCAAAAAATCCGTTCAAAAATGTTCTCAGTTGATTCTACATTTCCCCCTTATTCAAATCCTCCCTTATTTAACTTTGGCGGTTTTTCCTCATTTTATAAGCCCACATGTAAGCATGTCCAGTATGCAAGTATTGCTTCCCAGAATCTGCAAATATTGATATCTTCTTATTCCATCACTTGAAATAGCCTGATTTTCAAAACAGTTATGATTGATAAAATAGCTGATATCTTAACGAACGGTATTTGCAAAAAATATACCTTGCTCTCGATTTTTTCTTTGACGTTCATTTTACTCTTTCGTTTGTATTTGATCCATAAACAAAAAATGTACATGCTCTTCTTTTCTCATTAAGCATACACGTCATTTTATATGAATCATGTCTGCATGTTCACCATACAATTTTCGTCTCAATATGAACGTTGAACAAAACTTTGAACTAAAACGTTGAGCAACGAATTAAAACACATGCAAAGTTGACATTCCACAGTTTTATGAAAAGCAAAACAGTGTTCAATAAATGATTCAGTTCTGAACTGACAAATCAATTTGCCCTTGTAAATTATAGATTTCACGCCAGTCAATGACTACTCGAGGAAGAGACATTAATGGGTTTTAAGCAAGCATGGCCTTGTGGTTAAGGCGCCGGACTTATGATCGCAGGATCATGGGCTTGAATCCCACCAAGGTCATACTTGCTGCGAAAGTGTGAGGAGAGATGCTAACTCTCTGTAATTTCAGGCAAAGGCAAAAGGTATCACGAGTTGTGGTCACATCGAGAGGAAGGACCGGGGTCGCGTTGATGGGCTCCCCTTCGCCAAGGGAAGAAACCCATAGCCAAGCGCAGACATCCATACCTTGCAGGAATAGCAAGTGCATGACTCGTGTCCCCTGCTGGAAACAAGTCATCTCGTGACTTTGGTGGGCTAGGCACGTTCAGTACAATAACTCGCTCACTCAATGGGATAAAATAAATGGGAACTTTAGCACACTAGAAGAACTTAAACTAGGATTTCCAAGACAAGGCTCCGTTTTGTGTCCTCTGCCTTGTAATATTTTTATAAATGATTTTTTAAATTGCTTTTTAAACCACTTTTATGCATATGATATAATTTCAGAAATGCAAACTGAAATCTGAGCTACCAAGAGTTAGCGATTGGTTTTCTCAAATGTTTTTGAAACTTAACAAAATATGGTCACTTTCTGGCTCTGGGCAGAGGAGAAACAAATAACAAATATCAATTGATTTCGACAAAGCTAACATCGAATGTCCTAGCGATGAAAAACTTCTTGGTGTTGTAGGCTCGACTTTGAAGGAGCATACTCTCTGATGGAAGAAAATTGTGCAACGCAAGCACAATTTAAATAACATATAAAAACGTGGTCCAATACAAATTACTCTTGTTGTTGGCTTTGCAAAACATATATACCAAATGTGGGCTTCGTTTGATTATTATCACTGCTTTTATCTAAAACCATTTTATCTTGTAAACATGATTTACTTTTTAAAACTATTATGTATGTATAATAAAGATAATACGTTGATTTTAATTTTTATTTAGCAATTGTTTAGCCAACGTTGAATAATTTTTTTAATGAATTAACGCACCCAAGCTAATCAAAATAGGCAAAGTCAGCAGAGCTTTTTTTTTGCTTATTATGGTATGATTGAGTATACTCAGAAGTGTCAAATCTATTCTTTCAAACTGCAATTTCATATTTTGTTCCTTCTTGCTGAAATTGTTATTTGTTTTTCAAATGTATTGAATTTACTCATTTCTAACCATTGGCCGACAGAAACTTAACCCTTTTCAGCATTGCCTTTCTCCAGTTTTATTGGGAAACGTTGGCTTGTTGTACACAACAAGGTTGTATCTTAAAATTACAAAATTTTATTGTTTTGTCAGTATTTATCATAAAGTATTTTTTTCCTTTCTTGTTAGAACATCGAGGTTCTTTAAATCAAATGGTTTGAATGAAATAAAGCGAAGGAGTTTTCTGAAGCTAAGACGAGTTCAAAAAGAGTTAAAAGCTGCAAAGGTTATAGGAACTATCATTGGCACGTTTCTCATTTTATGGACGCCATTTATGTTTGTTGTTTTGCTGAGCAGCATCGCAGTTCCCATTTCTATGCAAACTATTATTGCAGCCAAATGTTTGCATTACAGTAACAGTGCGATAAACCCTGTTCTCTATGTCATCTTGAATAAAAGTTTAAGAAGAGCAATGCGGAAAGTATTGGTTAGAATTGGGATCTGCAAGAAACGTAACAGATCTGATTATTATTAAATTCAGTGCTTGAAAGCCAAGTTTACCAAATTCTCCTTTGGTTTAACTTTTGCTTTGTTCGTTTCGCTAAATGATAGAAATTTCCGGACAGCATTTAGCCAGTTAACGAGAATCATACATCGCCAGTAGCATACACTTTGCCTTCGAGGGACAACTAACACGACTCTGGGGAAATTTCGTATCAGCTTCACTGCCCCGGCTCTGATAAGTTTCCCCCATTGTAAGCATTACTTGTTGAAGCATATGCTTGAATTTGAAAAATCTTGCTTTGAAAAGCTTCTCAAAACATTTAATCAGCAATTGGACACTACTGTTAGAAATATTAAGAGGAAAGCCGTCACTAGTATGTCATCGAATGGATGTGTGTCTACACAGCACCAAGTGCTGTCCTGAAATTTCTATCTTCCACTGCTTTCGGCCATGTGATTCAAGAAGATTTAGCTGCATCGTTAATTGTTTGAATTGCACAGATGGTCTTCTTCGACAATATCTTCGTTTTCGATTTA
>JAYJMH010072245.1:0-11007 GCA_036873815.1 Phacellophora camtschatica | reverse complement strand
AAGCAATTGATGAATGTTTGACATGTGATAGACTCTCTGAAATATATAAAGAGGCTGAGAATAATGTATCTAATTATCGGTATTCATCTTTTCTTTGCATGCTTGCTTTGTCAAGTGTTATTGGGAAGCCTATTGAATCCTTCTACCCAATATTGAATGATACATTAAATGATACTTATAAGCTGAACTTGATGAATTCACATTATTTAATGGGTTCATTATGCCAAGAGGGAATCACCATGTTACTGATGACAAGATTCATATTTTTCATTGTTCCTCACCACCAATTGAATATTTGTACAATAATATTATTCCTGAAGCAGCAAACCTTAATACATGCATAGGTGGCAAGAAGAGGCAAACTGATCCTCAGGATTATCATCAAAGTCATCTCTTTCTGCCAATTTTCCTTCTTCTTTAATGCATTTAAAACCAGCAATTTTACAGTAAAAAAAAACATATGCAAACAAGGGCTATTTTAAGAAATTTTCAGTTGTTGGGGCAAAGTAGAGAAAAGGCACAAAAATAAAAGCAGATATGCCAAAGGCGCACTATGGGGTGATCACTATGAGGTCCGGTGGCGTGTACCCAGAGAGATTTTAAATTCACAATTGTGATATGTATGTCAGAACCATCTAAATTACGGAATATTGTGTTTAATAGTTCAAATGAAATTTAACATACATTCGCGATGACTGATATGTTTTTACAGTACCACAAGAAGCCTGTAGGTGTGGTGAAAAACTTTTTCATGTGGTCGGTCTCTATCTCTAAAGAGTTTGGTATCTATCTGAGAATTAAGTGATCACTTTCATCGAAATCTACAAGACGACAGTTCCAATGAAAGGACCGGCTCTCTTTTGGCGGAGCCCCAAAAATTGTTTTGTTGCCACGCTCATCTAACCTTTGGAAAACGTTCTTTAAGTATGAAGACTATGAAAAAGCCAACTCAATTGCCCAACCTGTTGTCGGAATTCTCGAGATAATTAGCACTTGGTCGGAAATGTTTGAGAATTGTCTTGTTAGGAAATGGGGTTTGGGTTCAGATGAATCGAAAGAAGAGTACAGCTCTTTCATTACGAATTATCCAAAACCGAAAGGAACAGGAATATTAGATGAGTCTGGGGAGCTTCTCTATGCAGGGAATCTGGACATCTGCAGATTTTCTTTCAGTTTTTCAATTAAATGCACGATTCAATCTTCAGAGTAAGTGCTTACCCGCATCTTCACTGGCGGCTTTACAATTTCCTTGTACCTCTATCAAAAGCGTCTACCAACAGGTTGAGAGCGTGTATTCTCAAAGTTCCTAAGAGTTTGAAGGGCGTGGCCCTAAAAAAAATTCCGGGCGCTTTGCCCCCACACCCCTGTCATTTTCCTCGCTTCGCTCGGATTGTGAGCAACAGTCACCGTTTTCTCTGGATCCGCCCCTGAAAAGAATTTAATAACAATAGAAGAATTAATACAAGTATAATCTATGTGATGTAATGGAACAATTTAGAAGAGGAGCTCTCTAAGTAGGTAGACTAACGAGAAGAGAGGCCCCCCCTATCTTAAGATCTTATTATTTCAATCAAAATAATTGGCAGTTTTAGTGATATAAAAATTTGAAACGGATTATGAAATATCCAGTTTGAGAAATATTACAAATCCAATTGTATTTCACAGATCAAGTAAATAATTTTTTTAATTTAGCTCTAAAAGTAGCTTTTGCGCAGTTAAAAAGAATTCAAAGCAAATTTTGCAAATGTGATTTGAGGCTTCTTTCGAATGAATTTTGCGAATTTTTCTGATATATCTGTTCTTATGAGTTAAAAATAGATCACCACGATTGGATTGTCTGGTTGCATATTAGAAGGTGAAGTTATACAAAAGGTAATAATCTTAGTTTGAAAGGGGGCGTGACGATGAAGAAAGTAAAGTTATGAGGCCACAATGAACTAGAGTTTGAGCAAGTAGCGAGGCCAAACTGTTTGCTATCTTATTTATCTACTTATCTTCTGTTTTGTGTGTCCTTGTCAATTGAGTTTTTGAGTTGATGATATGAATAGCAAAATGGCCTATATGTTGTCTTTTGCTCGTCTCGCTGCATGGAAGTTCAAACAGCGTTACATAATGAAAACAAGTTATTTCTTACGTTACACTTAACATCAATAAAAACGATAAACTAGTGAAAACAAGTTATTTCTTACGTTACACTTACAGTAATATCAAAAACAATTATAACCTAATGAAAACAACTTATTTCTTACCTTATTAACATGAATAGAAATGATAACCTATTAAATGCAACGTATTTTTATGTTACTTCGCATCTGTAGTAGACGATAACCCTTAGAATGAAATATGAAATTGATAACGTTGTCTTTTTATTCAAATAGAAAGTGAATTTTTGCTTTACGTTCTTTAATTAAGAAATTTAAATTTAGAAATAAATATTTTTGCCATCATGAAGATATTATTATTATAATTTTCTTAAACAATTTTTGACTCTATTTTATGCTTTAAAATTCTTGCATAAATTAATTTTATATACATGGTCTTTGTTTGAAGGAACAAGACAATTTCAAAAATCATTGCCATGCGACTGGTCCTCGGGATACCGTTGGTCGACTGCTATGTTGTTGAGGTAAAATAATTTAAAATTTGGTACAAAATGCTTTAATTTTAAGTTATAGTTCATTTTAATGTAAGTGAAATACAAATTTTTGCATTGGTAACATGACGTCATGAAATCGTTAATTAAGTTTGGTAATTAGTTAATTAATTGATAATTTCTTTAATTAGTTAATTAGCTAATCTTAGAATTCAAGTAAAAATATCCTGGACCTCGGAGATGACGGCAAACAAGTAATTCAAGGCCGCGAACCAGATATGGGATGTTTTCTCCATTTTTTCCATAAGTTACACGACGTTTCGAGCATATGGTTTTAATTTCTCATATATCTTTATGATTGTCTTTGTTAATGATATTTTTATGTCATCCTATAAGTTGTTGTTGATGTTGATGGTATCGTTTTTAAATTTCAGTGTGTCACTTGGTGGTTTTGGGGCTGACAGATTTTACCTTGGACACTGGAAAGAGGGACTTGGAAAAGTTTTTAGTTTTGGTGGTTTAGGGGTTTGGACTCTAGTTGATATTGTTCTTATAGCTGTAGGATATGTTGGACCTGCCGATGGATCATTGTATATATTTTGAAATGGTTATTTTTTCTTTGTTTGACTTCTCGTAGGTGACTAATGATTTATTATTGCCAAGTGTTGTGACTTTTGAGAATCTGAATCATTCATCTCGGAGTTTGCTGTAAAACAAAAGGCTTTTGTTTTGTAATACAAAAGGTTTCGAATATAGTAATTCGATTTTAAACAATAGATTTCATACTTTGGTGTGCACTCAATCAAATCAAAATTAATAAAGAAAGCGTGCAGACTCAACTAGTTTTGTTTCCTATGACGAATTTAGTTGAATGGCTTAAGGCCTTTAATTGTTTTATAGTTGTTATAGATTTTGTAATTTAAGCTTACGACGTTATTATTGTGTTTGCAACAAAAAGCACGAAGAAGATTGAGTAGTATGGTTCAATGAAGTACCGTAATAATTCGATTAGACTTCCCTCTCGAATAAGCCCCCCCTATTTTGTGAAAACAGATAATACTCTTTTTTGACAATACTCTTCATTTTTCTTAGAAAATACTTATGCATTTTCTTTAGATAATACTCTCAGGGAAGCTGACTTTTGAATAAGACCCCCTTCTCGAATAAGCCCCCCTACCAAAGGTCGAATTTTGAATAGGCCCCCCCGAGAGGTATTGAATTATTACGGTATACAGTTTCTCAAAGTGTACATATGCAAAATAGCTTTGTTAAATTTTTAAATGTTTTATGCACAGATAAAGAGACGAGTCATGATAAACAACATTGCACCAGCAAGGGCAGATTTCGTAACGATAGTGAAATTAACACCCAATTTCAAAGCGATAAGCCATCGAAAGCAAAGCGAATTCTCTCAAGCGGAAAATCAAAACAAACAAAGCCATGTTTTGATTTTCTGCTTGAGGGAATTCGCTTCGTCTACAATGAATAATCGGTTTGAAATTGGCGTGTCAATTTCACTATTGTTAAAAAATTTGCCTCTGTTTGTCTGAAGGGTTACTTCTAGGAGAGAAATAACGTCACATATTGCAACATATTACCAAATTCAAAATTCTCTCAATTCGAAAATTACATCGATTTTAAATATCATCTTTATATTCTGTTATTTGTAATTTGATTGACTTATGATTTATTGATAGGATTGGCCGGAAAAGTACTTCTGAACAAAAGCATATTTTTGTGTTCTTTAAATGTTGCACATCCCATCCTCCATCCATGGTTGAAAAACATTTGGAACGGCCTCTGCGCTTATTAGAGGATTTACCGCATGTTTCTTAATTTAGTTAATTGCCTTTAATCTCAGATTTGTAATCATGAACTCAAGATGTAGATATTTAATTTACAAAAATTGGAAACTATCAGAGCATTAAACGATTTCATCATAATTTGCTGCAAAACCGTTCACTATATTTCGTAGAGTAAAAGTAAAATAAATTTTGAAGGAAAAGGCACTGGTCAATTTAATTGAATTATCATGTTTATAATCATTAAATTATTTGGAGATTTGGAGATGATCACCGGAATATTAGAGAATTTCAGAACTTTAGAATGTCATAATAAATTTTCAGACAACGAGTGTCGTCTTCAAAAGTTATACAGAGGAGAAATCTTGTTTTCAAGAGTGGAAGTACTACCCAAAAGATCTTGTTATCAAGATTGAAGACCTTTTCTAATTTGCCGTGGGTTTTTCTAATTTGAGTTTTTTAAATTACGAGCTGTCTTCTTTAATTTCGTGTTTCTTCTTTAAATTTATGCAATTCCTTTTTAAATTGAGCACTTTCTTTTTTAAATGTGCATTTGGCTTTTTAATTGTATGTTTTCTTTTTTATTTGTGCATTTTGTTTTTTAATTGTGCAAGTCCTTCTTCAATTGCGCGTGAGCGTTGTGGGCCACCGTACAATTGAATTAAAGTTAGAATATATATATATATATATATATATATATATTCTAGAATATATGTACAGAGTCCAGAAAAGTGGTCAACCTTCCTCCGAGTGTAAAGCTTCTATTTAGAAAACTTCCTCATTAAAAAATCGAAAACAGGCGTGGTTTGGGTGTGTCATATAATTTTCCTTTGTTTTCTTCAATCTTCCTCCGGTCAGTGGCCGTGCGACCGTAGTGTTTTCCTGACTCTGTATATGTATAAATTATAGTTATAATATATAAGTTATAGTTATAATATATATATTCTAGAATATTTATATATTCTACATACAGGTCGTGTTCAAATTGGGTTATCACTGCTCAATTTCTTTTTTAGATTATTTTTGAATAATTCGAGCGAGCGAAATTCTCTGTTGTCAATTGGGATACTATTCCAAGTTTTTACACCAGATAAATAAAAGCCTTTTTGCACATATTCCAACTTAATTTTTGGAATGTCAAGATCTTTTCTATTTTTCGTTTCAATTTTCAAGACCGTTGACCTTGATTGGAATTTATCCCATTTTACTTATGGAGTTGTTTATTTAGAATTGTGTACATCATAACTCAACCGTCGAAATCAATTAAATTATTGACCATTATCCAATTCTTAGGCCAATTATTTTTCAGCTTAGCGTTTTCTATAAAATTCCAAATTATTTACGAATATTTCAACAGGATAACCTATCAATATTTACTGCATGGCATGTGACTTTCAATAAGTGCATGATATGCCTTATACAGATTTGATTGCGAAAGAATGTGTTTTAACTCTTTAGATGTTTAGGCCGTTTTTGATTTTGCTTTTTACTTGTTGAAAATTATTGCTCCATTCCAGGAGAGATTTTCGTCAATTATTACGCCAAGCGATTTTGCTTTCTTGACGTGTTTATCTCCGCTCCATTCAATTCAAGCACTTACTGAGATCTCTTTTTAGTTTGCTGGTCTGCGGTTATGGCCAATAATCATGTATTCAATTTTTTGTAAATTAGCGTTGAGTTTATTAACCATCAACCTGCCCCCGCAATGTTGCACAGCTCTTTGTTTGACATTCGTATGAGCTCATCAAAATTCTCTGATGCAACAGGGGAGTGGGTTTGTTAATATTTAGGTATACAATGAACAGCAAGGGCCCTAATTAAGAAAGACTCTACTGACGAAGGGCCAAGCCTTAAATGTTTAGAATTTATATTCATAGGCTGAATGCGGATATATTTAAATTGTGTTACTTACCTGCTGCCACACAATACACCTTTTATATTGCATGCCCTGAATAAGAACCCTGAGGTATAATACCGCAAGTTATTTGAAGTGTTTTTGACTAGACGCTATTTACCTTACATATTGTTTACGCTCATTTAGAACCAATCCGCCACTGGTCAGTACTGTTAATCAGAGATCAGAGAGGTGATTGTGGAGTGAAGTTTACGAAATGCAAACTGATTTTTGGTCAGCATCTTTTTCATAAATTCATGCAGCTGATCATGAACAATTTTAATTGTTTATTTCTTCTTCCATCGCTCCTGATTTAGATACTGGAGTTACTTGCAATCTTCCAAAATTCGGAGAATTCGTCGTTTGCCAGAGACGAGTTAAAGATCATAGTCAATTGCCAGGCGATAAATTCAGAGCTTTTACCGTTGGAAGCTGTTCCAGATTGGGAGGGGGGCTTATTGTTCTCAGAACAATCGAGAACAAAAGTTTAATTAATCTATTGTTTTAAATAACCATTTTTCTACATAATACACCCTAAGATCACCATTTGATAATTGTGACAAAAATCAATAATGTAATAAAGTCTGAAAGATGATACCCACAAAAGCATCCCCCCCTCCGGCATAAAACACTTTGCACACCAAAATTCAAAGTTGCTTGACCTGAATTCTCTAGACTATAAAAGCATAAAAGCATTTCTTGTTATTTCGGTAACAGATAGCAACAGGAACTATACTGCAATCTGAACGACATCTCGGCTCATACAAGAGAAAGCAGTACATTGATACGCTTTAAAAAACAATTAAAACCCAATAAAAAGCACACCTAAATGATCTTAAATTCCAAATGAAAAGGAAAAGAAAAACCCCAGGAAGAACAGTTTTATTTTATGTTTTATTAGCTTTGAATTTTATGAGTATTGATGTATTAGATTTATTTACTTTATACTGATGGTGTTTCGTGTATAAATAATATATATGAATTTTGATGAAATAACTGGTGTTCCAAAAATATTGTTACAGGTTTGATCAAGGCTAGTGCTGAGAATATTGCTCAAATCCGTCACAAATAATTTTCTAAGTACTCCTCTATAGTCAACTTAAAACTAAAAATCTGGTATGTTGATATTTATCGTTTGAGAATTGAGATAGTAACATTTAAAGTTCAAATTTGCCTCACATTCAAAACCAGAGGTTTTAATTTTGGCCTACGCTCTTAAAGGGTCGTTTTGCAAGCTAAAATTTCTGGTTCCTTTATGGTAGATTTTTCGTAAAAATTGCCGAAAAAAGAAAAAGCACTTCATGGTGGCTGCATCATAAAAATAGGCGTTTACTTTTCATTTTTCTGATTTTTTTCTGAGTTTGTTTCCAAGCACCATTAAATTCATTTCGTAAAATACTATGATTTAGGGGATCCAAAGACGCGGTTAGACCAAAATCTAGACCTCTGGTCTCAAATTTTAACTTTCAGAATTAATTTCTCGACTTTCGATGCATAAATATAATAAACTAGTTATCAATTTTTATGTTGACTACCAAGGACTATTTTGAACATTGTTTCGAATAGATTTGAGTGAAATTCACACCGCTACCCTCGATTAAAGCTGTTACCTTTTTCTTGGACACCTGTATATATGACGATGATTTGGCCAAATTCCTAAAGATAGAGCCTGGTTTCTCACTCAGACTGTTTGCTGTGAACGTGCTTATATACCATCTTTTTGTACCGTAATAATTCGATTAAGCCCCCCCCCTCCAATAAGCCCTCCCTCTTGAAGGTAATTGCTTTAATAAGCCCCGCTCTTGAATAAGCCCCCCCTAATTTGTCAAAACAGAAATCGAGTAAGCCCCCCTCTGATGTTCTGCCAGATTCAATAAAAAAGACAACACATTGATAACAGTCCTTCCAGAATTCTTTTTCGTACGACCATACCTATGTTTAGTTTCATACAAGATAATACTCTGCATCTTTTTTAGATACCACTCATGCCTTTCTTTTAAGATAATGCTTTCAGGGAAGCTGATTTTTGAAATAGCCCCCTCTCGAATAAGCCCCCCCCCATCAAAAATTAATATACATCAATTGGTTCGAATTTGTTTTAACATCCTTTTTTAATTCGATTTCCTTCCTTTGAACTTCCGATTTGTATATAAATCTTGCAAGAAAATTTATTATTTGTTTCTTTTTCGGTGTTAAATATTTATTTAAATAGCTCAGTTTTTTTCTGTAACCGTTAAAAATTTAATTTTTACGTTTTGCAGTCCAAGTTGCTTAAAGAATGTTTCTCTTTGTTTTTTGTTGTTTTCGCAATCGAATATAAAATGTATCTCATCATCTATTAGTTTTATTTCGTTTGTACAAAACTCGCAGACTCGCTTACTCCTCTCAAGTTTCTTTTTAGTATCTTCAAGTTTATATTCTTAATTTATGTGCATTGATTAGTAATTTTGTAGGGGCAGTTCTATGGGTTCTTGAATCTATGTATCTATGTATGATAAGTACTTTTCTACTTTTGGTTTTGCTTTGATTTGTCTGTAAAACGTTAGTCTGTTCATATTGTTTGTTTGTTCTTGCCAAATTTGGTAGAACTCATTTTTCAGTTTTTCTTTACAAATTGTTTTAATTTATTTATTATTTTTCAATGTTATCTTTTTATATAAACAATTGTCATTACGATTTTTTGTCATAAGTTTGTTTTAAGAAAAGTTGGTTTCCTGTATTGTTTTGTTTATATCACCTATGCTCTTTAGTAGCCCGTTTTCTTCCAATGTATCCGTTAGTAATTTATTTTATCTTGGTTAATGAAGTCAAAGTACATGTAACAAATTATCACCGTTGTAATTTGCACAGATTAGTCTGACGTTCCGACGTCAAAGGTTGGTTTGCCCTGCCTAAGATTGCTCCTATTGTCCTCCGTGATCTGACGTTTGCATCTTTTGTTGTGGCAATTGTTCTATGGCTTTTGTGCACGTCAAAGATATGAAAATAGATTTTCCCAATCAATGAACTACATATATCTAGTTCAATGGTCCAATACTTGATAGCAGGTATTAACTCACAAACGAGGTTGTGGTCTCAATATGTTTTTGGTATTATTAAAATGCTGGCATTAAAATTCATGGGTTAGTTGAAATCTTAGAGGTGTGAGGAACGTTCATGACGAAACAGAAGACAAACAAATTTTATCTTTGGTACATGCTTGTTGAAACTGAGTTACACAACTAAGGCAGAATACTAATATTAAAGATAATGAATTCTAGTTTTAGTTCTAGTGAAGATTCTTCATGGAAAGTTGCTGCTGCAGGGATGACAGGATATTTTGTATCGGAGAAAATACTGTTTAAGGCACCTTCATTTGATGAAGATCTTGGGGTATTGAAAACGATTTTATCTGAACAACCAACAGAAGATATTGCATTTACAACAGGCATGGAGCTGGAAAATGGATTTCCACTTGCAAGAACATGCTTTCGAGGCCTGGTCGGACCTGGAATTGTAAATGGAATAAATGCAACCTCGAATGGAACTTTTCGCCAAATGGACATTTCCTGCCACACGAGTTCAACATTTCCACAACAGTTTCGAACAAATTCATGGCCGTCGATTTTTCCAACCACTAACTACAGTGAAAGCTCAAATGAACCTGATATACAACGGCCTTTTTCACCGGTAAGCATGTCCAGCAGGCGTTCAAGTTCAGATAGTGATTATGACACGCTCTGGACGGGAGGTGACCCTGGGTATGCTCTCTTAGCAGCGGAGAAATCAAAGGCGAATCAAATAGTTGAAGATCAGCTGAAGGTAGAAGGAATTTTGTGTAGCGACGGAGATGGAGAAAAAATCTACAAGACCAGCGAGAAAAGTAGAATTGCAGCGAGAATATGCCGGAAGAAAAAAAAAGAGTACATTCGATGTTTGGAGAAAAGAGTGCGTGCATTGGAAGAACAGAACAGAACTTTGATGATGAACTCGACATCACTGACTGAAATAAAAAACCAGTCCATGGTTTGATTTTAGCTTGTTTGGAATCACAACTACGCTGGAAATTTCTTTTCTTCATATATGTTCAAAATAATCAACCATGTTACTGACTATTATTGTCTTGCAAATGATCTCTTTGTTTCGAAATGCTAAACATATCGAAGGGGATTTTTAGTTTTATTTTATTTGCTAAACCAATGAAATATTGTCTTAATCGATTTGATTATAGATTTTTATCCAGACATTTGCATGACAATGATAAACGTGGAACCTCCCGTTGATTGGCCTTCCACAACAAGTTATTAAACAGAAAAACGTCTTGTATATATTTCATACCTAGAACCCCGGAGAACGCACAGAATTATGCCTAGAACCAAAGGTAGGTTTTTACCCCTTCAAGAACGATTGATTGGGGATTGGTTGTTGCTCTTTGTTGTATTAATGTTTATGAATTTCATTTAAGTTGATTGTTAAATTCTTATTTAACAGCTCTTAGCATTAGTGAGCGGTCATTAAACATGGCAAGGGGGATGGAGTAGAAATTTGCTTTGCATAGCAAAAATTCAAGACCCCCCTAACATCTGCCAAATACGTTGAAGTTTTTCTTAACGTCAAAGATTTTAATGTCACATATATTTGATGCTACGATATTTTTACAGTGGAGGCTTTCTAAACATTTCAAGACCCCTAATTTATCCTCCCTTCTCCCTTCATCATATTTCATAAACGGTCCCTTA
>JAYJMH010072234.1:0-11007 GCA_036873815.1 Phacellophora camtschatica | reverse complement strand
CCAATGACTGAACTATCAAAATATGATAAAAACAAAAAATCCATTTTTTTTCGTCTGAAGGGGTACAGTAACCTTAAATGATCACAAGTGGGATATCCATGCAGTAAAGCAACAATAATTAGAGCAACGTAAGTGATCACGTGGGAGATATTCATGCAGTATAGTAACCGTAATTAAACTATACTTGATATAATACTTCTCGAGGGTCATCCTCAGTTTTTACGATACATCTTAAGGCCTCAAACCTAGAAAATTTAGAATTGACTACAGATTGGAAACAATGGCAGTGACTAGAGACTCGTAAAATTTCAAATATGCAATGAAGTGGGAGGGGGGGATGAACATTGCGCAATTGATGGAAAGCCAAATGCTTTCGCCTTCACTGAAAATATTTTTCAGCATATTATTATGTTCATTTATAATCACAAAAGATCGGAATAATCATAATTAAAAAAGTTTAATTTAAAATATGCAGCTTTTCACAAAATTTGCCCACTCATGTTTCACGGACTGTATTTGGCTGACGTTTTCACGCTTCACAGGTAAAATGTAGAGCCAATCACGATTCACGGATAACCCTTTACCACCCCGTATATAAATAGACCAACTGATTTAGAGAGAGACGCGCAGCTTCTGTCATCAAAAGTTATAATCAACAGGGATGATAAATGCTTAGCGGAAGTCATGTGATATTTTCGAAGATGATGGCAAATACCTCTGTCTCAGTTTGGTAGACATATTTAAGGGTTTAGGGCAAAAAGTCAGTCGATGGCAAAACTCAAGATTATGACATTTTCAATGGGAATGAACAAGTGAAGGCCTCGCCACAACCAATACAAATACACGAGAGTACTTTGCCTACAAGTTTCGTTGATGGGAGAAATCAAAACTTCTTGCCGGTACGAAGACATGTTAAGATGACATGATATATCGAGGTCTTTGGGCACCGTAACGGTGTCTAACGGGCAGCAGTCTTAAAGTCTGACATCAAAAGGATTTTCCAGCAAATAGTTTCCTTACCAAAGTGAACTGTCAGACCAATTCAGCCATACATCAATAATCATAGAATCAGTTATACATCGATACTCATAAAATATTTCTCTACTAACCGTGGTTGTCAAATATTTGGCCTAACATAGCATTTGTTTTTAGAATGATGAATGTAACACTCCTTTAAAAGTTTTAAGGTATTTACATAAAGGTAATGTTCAGAAAGTTTTAGTTCTTTTCTAAAAGTTGTCTGCCTAGAAGCTGACCCTTTTTGAAGCAACTGAAAGCTGCTAAAAAGCATTAATGGAGTTTTAGGAGCATATCAGTTGATTGGTTTATATTATTAAAATAACCAAACAACTAATCGCTTGGCAAGATTTCTGAACATGTGATAACCATTCTGTAATAAGATTGGATGCGGTTTAATGTAAACAAACTATGATTAGAACAAATACAAAATGATCCTATACTAATATCGATAATACATTTCGTAATATTACCTGACACATCTCTGTGATAATTTCATCAAATACTCCTCCAGCGTCATCCGCAGCTTCGTCCACCAATCTTATTTTCCAGGCTCGTGATGGAAAGCAAAGATCCTTGGGCTTGTACGTGAGCACGTGCTTGGCAACTTGCTTGAATACTGAGTCGCATTTCTTTCCCCTGTTAAGTAAACACGTTTGATCAGTAAACACGTTTCCCTGTCCAACACTGGAAATTAAAATTGCCATCATGCACGCACTTTCAAAGCAATTTAAATTAATACCATTCACTCCAAGTCCACGTTTTGACATTAAAACAAACTGTTTGTTCCTATATCGACTTGGGAGTTTGATCAGGGAATCTTTTCAAATTTCGAACTTCAAATTCATAAACTGGACATAAATGATGTTTCTTCAAATTCAGTTAAATACTTACGGCTATGAAAAATTATTTCAATTTCACGTTTCGATTAAAAATGGGCCAAGCAATAAACGTTTAACAATTCTATTTCTCATTAATTTGCAATTTCAATTAAGTTTACAGATAATTATAATGCATAAAATTCGATGAAAACAAATGCTAATCTAAAAGCATAAAGAGATATTTACAGTTTTCATTGCTTGGTAAAATTTCTTTGAATACATATTCAAAACGTTTTAACAAATTCATTTCATTTCACAAATGTTTCACAATTTGGGACCCTGGTCATTTTAAGCCATTGCATCAAAACACGATTTGGTTAGGCCCATGGTGTTCTTGGTCAGTTTTCATAAAGATTTGGTTTCATAAAGATCTTTAATATTGGATTTAGTTTCAAAACTATATTCCTGAATTATGGATTTAAAGATAGTCAATAGAATAAAATTCTTTCAATTGATTATGATTTTAAATTATCTTGTTTTGATTCTTTTGTTGCGAGATCATCAAAAGAAAAAACCGTTGTGTGGGAAATTGTAACATATACCGAACATTTAATACTCAATTTACTACTTACCGCAAAGGTTTGGCCTTCATTATAATCGTAGTAATCAAACGTAATGCTTAGTTTTATATTCAAGCTGACACTTAGGCCTGTTCACTAGAACCTGTCGTATTTTATTTAGCCTCGTATTCACAATAAAACGTAGCATTTTAATGTAGGATCGTATTCGTAATAAGAAAAAAAGATTAATTTTGAAGAGAATCGTGAGGGAAGAATCGAATGACCGTAAAAAGCAAAGTGAGGACATTTTTCGTGTATTAATCTACATCGTGATTTATTGTCGCGGAGAATGAAACGAATTCCCGACAAAGTGGCACTCCAGATAGGAGATTCTGAGAAAATGCAGAAAACATTTGATGGCTTGGTTCAAATGCTAAAATTCAAACATGAGGAAACACAAAAAGTTTTGGATAAGAACTTGATCAGACAACTAGAACGCCATTCTAAAGCCATAGAGAATCAAATGAATGAAATTCATGATTTGAAGTTGCAACTGTAAAAGCTGAAAATTGAGAACGGTGATAAAATGGAAGATGTTAAACAATTTGAGTCAAAAAACAGACGAGTCCATGGATTTATACGAAGATACCTTTGAAGAAATCGAAGAAAAGGTCAAAATCTTGAAGAAACGTGAGAAAGAGCAAATACGTCGAGAAAACGAAGAAATTCAACATGTTAAGAAACAGCAACAATACGAGCAAGAACTGAAACTTGAAGAGGAAAAACAAAGAATGAAACAAGAGCTCAGAAAAACGTTTGAAGAAACAGAAGAAAGGCCTAAAACACTAGTTGAGAGGAGCACGCATGCAAAATTACCAAAGCTTGTTATTACTGTTAAAGGCTACACGGAAAACGAAGAGACATGCTATTTATCCAACTGTTTCATCTTCATAATAAGTTTGATAACCTACGAAACAAACAAAACAAGAAATGCTAGGCCATAACGAGCAATAATATGATAAACCGATATCCGATTGAAAATACAGAGCAGTGTCCTGATGTTAAAATATGAAAGGTTCTCACTATAACTCCTCTTATTGTCTTGTATAGCCTATGATAGTTTCTAAGTGTCCGTATGTAAATAATAATGCTTAAACTACAGCGTTCTATGTGCTCCTATCTTTCTAATAGCGTTCTCTCGAGTTCTGTATACGGCGTTCTGTGTGCTTCTACATGAGGTTTTGCTTTTTGTCGGCCTTTTAACATATCCCGGTAGCAATTTAAATTGTTCAAAACACTCCCAGCACACAAAATACAAATCATGCTTGTGATGAATCATCTCCTGAAACCAATACAATGAGACGTTGAACTGGTCTTTCCACAGCAGTAAACCTTGCACCATTATACTGATGAGACCCCTTATCTGGGTGCAAATTCCTGTACGAAACCAACACTCATCGAACTTTTCCCTCTTGGCTAGGGAAGACCTCTGTAACAACTGCTTTCTTCCACTCGCCTCTTACCAAGTTGCTATCCTGAATTAAAACAATATCCCCTTTTGCAACATTTCTTTTTGCAACATTGCACCATTTACGTCAAAATCTTTCTACCACTGCCTGTATGAAATCTAATCGGTGTTTGTTGCTAACTATCTCTAAGAATAACCCTTCAGGTACAGCATTTGTCGACCTTCCCAAGATCAGATCATTTGGGCATGAATAGGGGCTTTCCTCTGGACAAGTAGGATGTATCCCAATCGGACGTTGGTTGACTAACTGCGCAGCTTCAAACACAACAGTCTGCAACTCATTGAAGCTCAACACTTCTTCACCAATGACAGCATTTAGCGCTCTCTTAACTGGCTTCACTGGAGATTCTGTAGCTCCATTATGCCAAGGGTCATCTGCTGATGAGAACTCCCATTCAATTCCATGTCTCACTCCATACCTTTCAATTTCGTTCCAGTCAAGAGCTTTGATTGCATTACAAAGTTTCTTGGAAGCTGCCACAAGCCGGGAACCATTATCGCTTTGGATTTTTCGTGGCCATCCTCGAATGCTGACAAATCGTCTGAGAACAACAAGAAAAGCATCTGTGGAATAGTCATGGCTAATGTCAACATAGACGGCTCTTGAAACATGGCACACGATGATGACACCAGAACACTTTCCCCAAGTTCGTTTCTGCACTTCACCTTTGATTGTGTAAGGACCAAAGAAGTCAATGCCCGCTGACCAAAAAGGAGCGATGGTTGCATTCGCTCAGGCGGCAGCTGTCCCATCACTTGCCCTGCAAGTTGCTTTAGTTTGATCTTGCACTTAAGGCATGAGCTCACAATCTTTTTCACAAGTTTTTTTTATATTAAGTTGACATCCAATATTTTGCTCTTACTTTGGATATCGTCGCTGCAACCCCAAGATGACCACTTTTCTGATGCTCGTGCAAGATGATCAGATAAGCCAGTTGATGATCAGCAGGGAGCAAGATGAATCTTTGTCTGTTCCAAGTGGCGCCCATCCACCTTTCAGTACGCCCACCAACAACTATAATCCCATCTTCATACTGAGGGCAAAGTTTAACATGTTTCCCTACCCTAATATCTCATCTGAACTTCTTTTGTGCATCTTCTACCCACAATTTCTCAGCTTTCTCTCTGTCCTTTGATGTAAGTTCGCTTGTGTATGGCTCTGCTTTTGGGTCCTGCTCAACCGAACGGTATTTCTGGTACAACTTAAGGATTCGTGTTGTTGTATTATTCAGTAGTTCCAACTTGTTAAATCGCTCAATATCAATTCTGCTGGCCAGAGTCTCTTCAATCACATTATCTGCCATTGCTACAAAAACTGTCTTGATTCTCTCTGGAAGATCAGTAATGCTGGTCTGACTGACAACAGGCCATTCTTCAACAGGGCGACTTAGAAATTCCGGCCCTTCCTACCATGTACTTTGGTCGTTGAGGTCACTGGGAGACTTTTCCCTTGTGATCCAAACAGCAATATTGAGAATTCCTTGAATCCAATACCATTCAGATCCATCTGTTTTCTGTTGTATTATACCAATGCGGTTTGCTGCAAAGGTATTGAAACCATAACTCTCTTTGCTGATCATCGCTTTTACGATTTTACGATCTACAATGTGATGCACCTTCTCAAATGTGTACCTGTGCACTTCTAGTATTAAACACCCCAATCGCTTGCTCCTGAAGGCTCTAGTCGAACAATATCGATTATAAAGCTCTTCTGTTATTTGGAGTGTTGAAGGCGCCTTTTGAAACTTTCCAAACTGGATACTTGCAGTGTATAAAAGTTTATCTTCTTTGGGATCCTAGATTGTCCCCAATACCTTCTCGTTTTCTAGATAACTTGAATTCATTCCTTTCAGCAATTACACAGCATGCTGATCTTCATTTCTGCCAAGTTCCTTTGTTTTAGAATTTCCTGTAGTTACCCATTCCTTTATTTTAAATTTTCCCTTTTCAAGAACTTTGGTGATATTGCACATCAACTCTCCAGCCTCTTCTTTACCTGCTGTACTTTCTGGGATGTCATCCATATAGCTATTTGAAATAATCGTCTGACTAGCCTTTGGAAATATCTCTCTGCTTAATGCTACAGTTTTTCTGATGGCTTTAATGGCTATTGCTGCTGAAGGGCGATCGCCGAAGTTTACAGCTTTCATGACATGTGTCTGGTTCCCTGTTGACATCGAGATCCCTCCCCAAAAGTCTGTGTGTCATTTGGTCGATGGTTGTGGTTTCAATCGAATGAAACATCTTTGAAATATCTCCAATAAAGGCAAAGCTTTCTTCCCTGAACTTAGTAAATATATCTGGACAGGAAAAGTTTTTCATTATCTGCTGCCCCGACACAGGAATACTAAACAAAAGGAACAAACTTGTATCTTCTTGCCGACATAGGAACAAAACCCTATTGTGCAACACATGACTTAACAATTTGGCGGCGATGGAATTGAATTGTTTGTGCAAATTCTCGGGCTGCAGTCCATGCTGTTCTTTAATATGGCAACTCATGTTATACATGCCGACACTTACAGCAAAGGATCAAGGAACAGGAAGCGTCTTTGAAACAATTCGAAATATTGTGCAAATCTCGAGGGAAAAAAGATTGTCTAATCTGCGAAATGTTTTTCATTAAAGATTTGAAGCCAAAATTGAACAAGCAGTTAGATTCCATCGCCGCCAAATTGTTCACTTAGCCTTTTAGGCGCCAATCATCTGAACCCCAAAATTCTCACCACGTGATAAAAAATCTCTCTATTGTTTATTTTTCTATATATACAAACAACGTCTTTTATTTCATTTAGCTTGAAAATGATGTTAAGATGACATCGAAACGTCACTCATTATTATCATTAATATTTATAATTAAATGAAATTGATAGAGTTATTGGAATTGATGCACACAAAAACATAAAGATAGATTGGTAATGGATGATGTAACAATAAATAATTTGCCTAAGAAACAAATTTTCATCGTGTTTTTGGTGAAGATGAACTTAAATATATAAACATTGATTCTTTTCCTTACTCGTTAATTGTTAATGAAGATAATTTTGTTGGAGGTCGTGGTGGTACACATTGGGTAGCAATTTATATTGACGAAAAGAAAAAATTAGACTTTTAGGATTCATTCGGTGAAAAACCAGAGTTTAAAGAGTCGACCAGGATGAATTATAATAAAATTCAAGTTCAATCAGATGAATGTTCAACATGTGGACAACATTGTATATTTTTTCTTATTCAGAGAACAAAGAATGTTACAATTGAAATGTTAGATAACAAATATTTTATTGTTGATAATAAGTTTGAAAATGATTTGTATGTTTACAGATTTGTTCGAGAAAGTTATGGTTTGCGTTAAATATTTTTTGTGTATTATTTTGTCTTCTTCCTCACATTCAATTTCAGGAAAAGCAATTAAGAAAGTAAACAATTTGATAATTACAGCATGCTGAATCATAAAATCCCGTTTTACAACTAAAACATAACATTATTATGTGCTTGCAATTAAACTATAATGTCCATACGGTAGTGTTGCAATTCCATCTTGTTTTGTGGTATAGAAAATACTGTCTGTTGCTTGGAGGATATGTTATTTTGCTTGTAAGCAAAGCAGACTTGATTTCTTAAGCACTCTTGATAGTTTCCATGTGTTATATCTTTTTCACAAATATATAAACACAAACACAAATACCTCTTAATTCCTTTCGCTTTTCTAACATTACTTCCATCATCAATTGTGTAAGAGTACATTTTTGCACGCAACCCAATAAACTCTATCATTGCCTTCCCCCACATTCATCCTTCATTTTACCGATTTCCTTCTTGTGTGCAACTGAACAATTTGGATGTTTTTGTGGACAGTTGCTAAAGTCAAATTCATCGGTATTTTTATTCATTATCTCATAGACGATCTCAATTGGTTTGGGAATAGCATATACGAATCTGTATCCGTGCAGCAAAGTTTGTTGTCTGGAAATTCTTTTTTCATGTAATCATAATGGAAATCATACATTAAGGTTTTGCTAAATTCCATGATTGTAAATCCGACATAGATTGGTTTAACCTAGTTTACAGTTTTTAATTTGATTTCAACAATTAACAAATTTTCATTAACTTCTACAGCGATATAATACCATGGTCTGCGCACAATGCTTCTCACTCTCTTCTCGTTATTCACAATCTCAAATATTTCATGATTCCTAGCGTTCTCTATAGTCTTTCCAAAGACTACATTGCTCATTAGCTTGAATAAGTCTTTCTCAAAATCGTTTGTAGCTAATGTTCTCTTCTTAGTATTGTAATCAATATACTCCTATAACCACCCACTTTGTTTGAACTCCACTATTGCATGTACTATTTTGTTTTCTTCCTCACATCCAATTTCGGGAAAAACAATGAAAAAAGCAAACAATCTGATAATCATAACATGATGAATCATGAAATCCCGTTTTACAAACTAAAACATAACATTATTCGGTTCTTGCAATTTAACTATAATGTCCATAGGGTAGTGTTGCCATTCCATCTTCTTTAATGTATCTTTTAATTGCGCTTTAATTGCACTCTTTTTTGCCATGACAACCAATCCTCCTTAACCATCATCCTTTCTGGAGCACATGGGAAGTCTGCATTATTATCATGTAATCCTTTGGGATACTCTAAATTGAATTTGTCTCCTCTTCAGAAAACACTCCATATGAAAGAAGTTGTGACATTGCCCATCCATATAAGTTGTTAGCATCCAAGTAAAATATTGATGAGTTCTCATTTGATTCTGCATGTCGGTGAAGGCATGTTGAAATACCACCCTTATCCCCCGTTCTATCATTATGTAAATATCCTTCTCTTCTTCTGTTAATAATTCAAATTCGATCTTAACATCGCATCCCACGCAGCAGCTGGTGCTGAGATGTAACAGCAAGGATCTAATTCGTAACCATTAACAGTCATGTTTCTAAATGATTCAAACACGTCTGCCAGCAGTAGCACATCAGTCACCAAATATAACTCATGATATTCATCCAATGTAAGGGTAAAAACCTTTCCTTTTCAAAAGCTGAAACCCTTGGTTTACCAAGTGTTCTTCTTCGGGGGATAGTAAGATCATATGATATGGATGGTTATGAAAATTTCGATAGTCATCCATGTCGTATGGGCTTAAGAATTCTTCTTCTGGTCGGTTGTTTGTTCGACATATTCGGTCGAGCTTGTTGATTGTTCGTTATTTCGGGTTTGGGATAACAACATTAAGTTCATTTAGTGAAGGAATTAGTCAATTCCTCAAATATCTTTTAACCTCGTGAGATTGATTATCTGGTGAGTTGTTTGCCAAATCAGCTAATCCGCGGTTTAAAAACTTAGCGAATCAATAGATTTGATTCCACCAGGCACATGACTAGCACAATCCCTTTCGCCTGTTTCCTCGATTGATGCAGTTAATATCTTTTCAAATGATCACGCAATTATTTTCACATTACGTCCTTCCAAATTCTTTATCATGTGGTTTATTATACCAATCCACATAAAACATCTCTCATCAACATTTTTCAAATTAACGACAGCTTTCTTCTTTCCAAGCTCTTCTGGTGTGGGAATGTATGTTCGACCTTTAATTACATCCTAATCAAAGAAATAAATCTTATAACTCAATGTTCTAGTAAAGGCCCATTCACTTCCAATTTGGTTAAATTCTTCAATCTTTTCACTAAGACTATCAATTGCCTCAATAACATATTCTTCAGCTTCAACAGCACCCAACCTCAATTGGGCAACAACAATCAAAATTTAGTGACTGCGGAGGACCTCCCCGGGTTTTACCTTTTTTGTAACATTTCACCCCAATACCAGTCCATATTCCAAGTTTCAACTCCATACCTCTTACCAATCAGATGTTAGCTTATCGAGTGTTAACCCCAAAAATCGAATGCTTTCCAAAATCGAATGTGTGACTATAAATAACTACGTGACTATCAAGGGGTCAAGTTGTGATCAAGGAATTGAAGAAGTCAGATTATTAAGAAATCAGATTTTTTTCTTTATTTTTTTTCTATTGTAATGTATACTATCATATGACTAACCTCATCCATCATTTACTTAATTTAGAAAATGCCAAATTTAAGAAGTACAACAAGACTGGTCAACCGAAAAGCAGAGGGGTTCGTTTAAAACGGAGAGCCCAGAGAAGACAGGCGGAATTTTATGCAGAACAACCGTCGACACCGCCATCATCATCACCATTAACAAGAACCCTGGGTACATTGCCGATGACTCATTACCATTATTCTTCCACAATATTCCCCTCCATCATCTCCCGGGTTAAATTTGTCACCGTCACCATCATCGATTACTTGGAATAGAACATTGTATTCACCCACTAGCCCTGTCCATAATGGAAGTACACAGACTGTTAAAAGAGTAGAGTACACGCCGGAGAGTAATATTCCAGCTGAGGAGATGCCATCGCCACATACACCACTTCGAGGTGAGTTGATTTTTTTCAAAAAACTAATTTAACATGAAATATATGTTATAAGACTATTACAGAGGTGATGTTGCAATTTAATTTGTGTAATTAGCATAATAACTTATCATTTTTATTTTTCAGCTCAAATGATTGAGACAGTTAACTACTGTATGATATATCTAGAGACTTCGTCGAAAGTCGACGAAAGTCGACGTGGTTGAGTGAGATGCAATGAAATTTTTCACGAACCATGCATCGATCAGTGGGTGAGAAAATCACCTAGATGTCCCCACTGCTCGAGCAGGTGCATCATAGATGGATATTTTACAAGAGGGATTTACCCATAAAAGAACACCTAGAAGGCGAGCTCAATAGCATCAGCATGAGCTAGCTCGCCGACAAATAATCGTTGATTTGATGGAATATGACATAGATAAAGTCTCGCTCGTCTGAGAGAAATCACTCGGGAGATACTAAGGAAGATGAGGTGGACGAATCAATTTTATTTTTATTTTTTTTTTTTTTATATCAACATAAAAAAAAACTGAAATACAACTACTATTTACATTTAATTGTGCCCCTCATGGCGGGAAAAGACGCAAGGTCATCGCGTTCCCACTTTGA
>JAYJMH010072223.1:0-11008 GCA_036873815.1 Phacellophora camtschatica | reverse complement strand
CGTGGGGGCACGTGCCCCTAGTCCCCCCCCCGGTTCCTACGTCTCTGCATCATGGTCGCACATAAGTTTGAAAAAAATGGGGAAAGTTCATCGAGTGAAAATTTTAACTTGACTAAAAATTGCATGTTACACTATTAGCGTAAAATAAATATCCCTTTTTTTCAAGGAAAATCACTAAACAGCTAAACAAAAGCAAATGATGTACCACACCCAAACCACACCTACTTTCCATTGTTTAATGACCTAATGAGGAAGATTTCTAAAGATCAAAGTTTACGCTCGGAGGAAAGTTGATCATTTTTCTGCATTTTGTGAATATTAAAAGAAGTGATGTGTACAAAGAAAGAAAATATTATTTCAACACAATTTTTGGGATCCTTTTTCATGAAAATGTGAGCTTAAACTCGTCACAGAAATATTCCAGAATAAAAATAGTCGATAAATTTCTTTCAGTGGTTAAACATCCTATTTTCCATTACTCTTCTACTCGCTTTCCAAAATTAGTAGTTCCCTGATAATTTGTCATATGTGTTAAATATTGTTCTGTCGACCAGCGTATTGGTAAATGCATAGCTTATTGATAGACATGTTACAGCATATTTTTAAACAACGGCTGCGCTGAGGCAAGAAATAAGCCGTTGCGAAAGAGCTGAGTTCTCTATATTTTTGTTTCAACAAGAGTGTTAAGGCCTTATGACACTACAAATTCGACCTTCTAAATAGAATTGTGATATTTTAAAATGCCATAACTTGAATAATCCTAGTTGGATCTAATACTTTTTGCTTTGTCACAATTTTTGGTGTCATAAAAGTTTAAGCTTGATACCTGGATTTTGAAAATCTACTTAATAATCACTGAGTTAAGTTTTCAATAAAGGTAAAAATACAATAATCACAAGGTAAAAATACATTTGTTCCGTGATAAAAATATTTAACATAACTAGTTATGTCATAAATTTTTATAATATATTCAACATAACTAGTTATGTCATACATTTTCATAATAAATCTTTCTTAAGATATGTTGCCATTCTTTTACTGCCCGTTTATGTTAACTTTTCTGCCATTCATGTACATTAAAAATACCACCCTCTGGTTTTGAGGAAATAAATAAACTATGGTCAGGTTAATCAGCGATTATTTGGTATATTTTACCAGTAAAAGGTATGAAATGTCAAGTTGAAGTCTCTTTTATTAAATGCAATCAGAAAGATAAATATTCAAGTTAAAGCTCCTCCACAATAGCTTTAGAAACATGTAATCTTCTGTTGGGATAACCTTTGGTTTACTTGACGGAGGATTTGGTATTGCTGAATTAGTTGCTTTGATAGGGTCTTTGCTAAAATTTTAGAATTTTGTTTTCCTGGAGGCGAGAAGCCATTCTGAATTATCTCCACAAATACTAACATATAGGGATATTGTTTTACCGAGTGACCCAAAAACAACCCTCCCCCTTCGCAAGGCTGTAGCTTGAAATCCTTGAGACTAAAAATTTCAAATTGTGCCTAAAACATCTGAAGGGCAAACTTGGAGTCTGGGTATATCATCGGCTATCATCCAGCCATCTGCAATCACATTTCCCTGTCAAAACGTGACCTTTCAAGTTAACATAAAACAACCTGCGTACTTAAATGGCACTTTAAGAGTTTAAAATATGAAAAGATTCACTAACAAAACTCTCCAGTTGATGTAGAAGCAAAGAGATTGTTTTAATGTCAAAATGTGGGCTAGAAACGAACTGTCTTACGAAACATTTTTTAATTGACATGTCTTTTCTATTTTATTTAGACTATTTTATTTTTCAGTTTTGACCATGTAAACATAATTTCTGACGCCTAGATGATATCCCAAACTCTAAGTTTGCCGTTCGGACATCGTTTTTTCTACAATTCAAGATTTTCAATTATAACTACAATTCTCGAGGATTTTAAGCCATAGCCCAGCAAATGGGGATAGTTTTTTGGGTAACCCGGTATGTATTGAGCTTGAAATAATAATAGGAGAATTGCACATTTAATCCAGCTGCGAGTCCGTCTCAATTTCCATACCACAATGTTCATTACTATGTGGTTATCAGCCGATCACCGGGCCAATTTTGGAATATTTTCGGGCCGGAGCTTGACGCACGGACCGAACGCAGTGAGATTTTATTATATATTTTATTCGAAAATAAATCCGCTTATTAGGACCCCCCACTAATTAATTTTACCAACTTCAAATAACGTCTGTCACGCGCAGCGTCAATTTAGTTATCCATTCATATCTGTAACGCATAACAGCTGCGGATTTCTGGAAAACATCCTAAGACCAATGTACTGTTCATTGCGAGCGATGGAGGAGCAAGCATTATATTCTGAGCTTCAACTATATTTTCGTCTGCCACTCGCGCATGCGCTAGCGATTTGTGATCACGCTTGGTCGACACTAGATCACGCAGTTGTCTCAATTGTGTGTCACATATTGTGATGGTTGCCTACAATTGAACACATGATATCACATGCGGCTGGCAAGTTCAGCTGTGATTGGCAGGAATAATCCAATGGGAATTTCAGCTCAAAGTTAAGAACGAGCAGGTTTTAGCTAAATGTTTTGTTTTGTTATGATAAACATTTAGTACGAAGTAAAGACTATTTTTGTCTTCCTTTCCTTGCACTCACTTTTTACCTTTTAGTAACATCAGTAATCTCAAGACGAAATTTCGTTATCCGTTTCTTGATTTTACCAGATTCAAAAATGCCAAAAATTAAAAAGCTCTTTTATACATGCAAAAAATAACTGATGTGAAATTTCTATAGCTCTGCTAATTTTTTGTTGATATCATGGATAAAATAATGGTACCATGCAAATACAATGCAGGAACTAGGACAAACAAATGTCTGTCTCAGTGGTGTATATACACTTAATTGTTGATCACATTTGCTGCGCGCAGTTAATAACTTTTAGTTACTTCTAGTTATGGTATTAGATGTCATTTGTATCGAATTTATCATATATAGATTAGCTTTTGTTTGGAAATAATTCAAATAAATACATGAATTCCCCCTCCCCCGAAAAGTTAGACCCCCCGCTTATTATAATTTTACTTGTTTCCCAACCCCCTATTTATTAACTCCAACTCCTTCTATTTGGCACTGATCTGATGAATACGGGTTTATATCCTTTGTATTGCACACCGTTAAACCAAGCAAATTCGCGATCTGGCTTTCGGCTCTGATGATCGGGTAATAAAGGCTCATATTCACTGAAAATTGAGTACAGCAATTTATAAACAGATTTGCTGATGATTTTTAAAAAATAACTTTTATATAGATTTTTTATTCTCTAAAATCAACCGGCAATCAAGCTTTTTCATTAACGTTGTTTCATTTAATTGGAAGATATGTTGCTAAGCAATATTTCCAAACAAGGGCAACTACTAAATTTTCATTTGTTTAATATAGTTCTAAATCGAGAAGAATAAGAAATTAAAAAAATTACGACTCAACAGATGTTAAATATATGTTGTGTATTGTATTTTCTAACTTTGTGCATTTTTGTAGTATTGTATTGTTTACAGCAAGCTCTTCTTCCCTGAAATATTTAATTTAATAAATACTCATTTTTATGAAAAAACAATATTGAAAATTAAAGAATGCACACACCTCCGGGTGCTACACCCTAATATATGGGTTTGAAGGTTTGCAAAAATACTTTAATGTTGGGTTGCATATTAAACATTTTCCTTTAATGTTGGGTAGTTTATGAAACCTAACGTTAATGTTGGATATACACAACAATTTGAGCATTGATAATGGATGGGCTTATGAAACCTCAGCGGCCCACTCCGTGTACCTCCCACGGGGGATGTATGCATAATCTAAATGAGGTCTCACATAAAGCTTCCTTAAGTGGACTAATTTTCGCCTGGACAATTTTTCGCGGACGCTTGATTTTGTTGTTATCGCATGGTTTAATCTTGATTGGGCATGGATGGCTCCTTTTCCCAATAGTTCCATTTTTCGTTTTCACGAGTATTTTGCCAAGGCCATTTTACAGTGCAGAAATTAGAGCAAATAATATTGCAGGAGCAAGCAAAATTAGAGTAAACAAAATTTATCCGAGAAATGTCGACTATGTCAATTGTACATTTATGGTATATTTAACTTTTGCGCGGACAAATATTCGCGGACGCTCGATTTTGAATTTTGCACGTGGATTAATTTTTGCAGATGGCCCCTAATTTCAATTTTTCGCTTGGACCAATTTTCGCGGATATTTGAAAAAGCCGCGAAACCCGCGAAACCCGCGAACACTAATCCACACGAAAATTTATTCACTTAAGGTAGATATAATTGCTTTTCACAAGGATATTTTGAAATAAAATTCTCCCATAGCTTACTTTCTTTCTCTGAGTATGGGTTGGCTCAAACAAAACAGCAGAATCTGTCTCCCCCGGCTACATTCGATCGAGTCTGTGGTGAAATGAGATTTGAAATACACGTTCAAGTGGTATTGGAAATCTACTTTAAAATTCTTCAATGTGTGACTTTTTGCATATTGAGATTAACTAATCACATGTTTATAACAAGTGGTTTTTCCTAAGAAATAGTGGCAGGTATGTGCCCTCGTATGGCTGGATTTTGCTTCAAATATTCTCTACAACTGGGTCCGTTTCCCCAAAAATTCCTCGAACTTGTGTCCAAAAATAAAAATGTTTTTAAAACCAGATAAGAACATGAATTCATTGATAGCATATTATAGGTTGGTAGGTTTCACAAAAGTGGGGGTTAAGCCCCTGTAAATTACATATGGTCAAGTACCCACCTCATTTGAGGGTCAAGTACCCGCCTTCTCTTGAGGGTCAAGTACCCATTTATAGACACCGCATGACAGATGAAATATGAAATTATGGTACGCTGTTCTTGCATGTCAAAAATAACGTTTAAACAATATACGTGAAGTGAATGTGCGGGCAAAGAATGTTACGTTTTATTAAGAGCAGAACAATCAATTTTTCTGAATTTATGAGTCAGTTGTCTTTGACGACATGAAATAATTGCATTTATTTGATCAAAGTTTGTAACGTTATCTGTATGTGGCAGAAGAAAAACCTATATTCAGAAAAAGATTTCTTGTCAACTTCTGAAGAAAACGCCACATTATTCGCTCGTACGTAATTCACCTTTCTTTGATGTTATTGCGCAATGCGCAAAGTATATTTTTGTTTACTTCGAAGAGTAAAAGAAAAACGTAAATTATAAAGCGACCTTAACCTAGACTTTTCCAAAGTCTAGTTCTCTTTTATTCCAAGGAAAGGAGCTAATAGAACTGAGAACTAACTCAATGGCAGCAAAGGGAAGCCAATTATAATACATAATATAAATAATAATGAACCGCATCTCCATTTTGGAGCAGTTACCGTGCCTAGGTGCATAGGGTAAGTAACAGGGATAGGGTAATTTTAGTCTATTATACAGAATTTATCTGCATGTTCATAAATTCTTTTCAAACTTTTGGGGTTTTTTTTGTGCATACTATTTATTTTGGGATAAATAGTATGGATATTTATTTTTTTTACAATTGCTACTCTTCCAATTTCAAGGGAGGGGGGGGGTTAGCTTCAATATATTTTTCAATAGGGCCGTTTCTAATGTGGTTTGGTTTTAATTGTGAAAATCCCTGAACATGGGTCCCCTTATTGCAGTAATTTCACTGAATACGAGGTTACTTGTAGATTCACTCGTGTATTTACAAAAACATATTCCCCAACATATTCCCCATTAATCTTCGGTTTTCAAATTTTTTCAAATTCATTAGATATCTGGATGCTGATTTAAACCACTGTTGCAATAGTTTTGAATGTTTTGCTTTTTTGCCTTACTCGGTTGATGGTTTGCACATTCCCACATTTTATCATTTTGTTAAAATGAGAATTAGTCTCAAACGCTATTAAATGGCTCAAATTCTCAACAGATTCCAAATTTTCCGACAATAGCCTTCAAAATGACGTGTTTACCAACAATTTGGCAAGATTTGGTGGCCGCTTTCCCCAAAACTACCACAAATCCTGCCTCTGTCAACGGTAGCAATATGGGGCGTCAATCTCCGGAATGTCAAAGTTGGAACTGTGGCTACACCCTTTTCCAAAAATACGGAATTATGTTTTGAATCATCTTTATCTTAAAACTGTGCTATTTGAATTATTTCGAATTATTTTTAAGAACAGCTGTAATACTCAATATAAAATATGATGGTTTTCCAAGAAACTGGCTTTTTCTTAAAAATATTTGAAGAGAGAAAGCAAGCAAACTTTTGTTGTTTTTTTGCGAACTTTATCTGGACAAGGAAGCAACTGCAGTAGTGAAAACACTCGAAAGTGACTTTTCTTGCAGTTGCAATTATGGACAACATTGAATGATAAAAAGAGCTGGTTGCTTTTCTATTTGTACAAGTACAGGTTATTTTTAATCTCGCTGGTGAACCAATGCGCACCTCTGTGGTTGATACGCCCTGCAGGGGTGGATTATTATGCTTGTAGGGGTGGGTTATTAATATGCTGCCGTACCCACCAGTATAAATATAACCTTAAAAAATCAATGGTTTTGTTTCGTATCATTCTGGACAAGTATGGGGTCCACATTTTATAGCACTTGGCCACCCTTGAGTACGGAAGATTGGCATCTTTAGAATTTTCAGAAAGTTACAATTCAAAACTTGAAAGAAAATTTTGTCTTTCACGTTTGAAATAAAATATAAACTGTTTGCGTTGGGAATTTCTCTCAATTCCAGTTAGTCAATAAAAATGAGGGAGCAGCAATAAATGTTTTGGAGTCGTTTTAAGCCAATCTGAAGGTCCTGGTCCCAATTTTTTTTCTGGGTAGCCCTCGAATCCCATGTTTTCATCCCCTTATTTTTATTTTCGTTCCTCTCTTCTCGATTTTTTACGGCTACACGCCTACGCCAGGATGAAATATGAAGATGTTAGCCTCAAGCAAATTATGTCAGTTACATGTCATATTGAAACAAGGCTTTACATCTAAATAAATTTGGGCTACGTTATTATTCCTTTATTTTGTTAAGAAACGTTATTTCGCAAGAAGTCGGTCCCTCACAGAAAAATCTCTGTCCTTTGAAAGTACACCCCATACATTTTTTGCATTTGCGCCCCTGCCTAGATCGGTATATTTGATATTGCAAAGGGCCTATGTTTCATTCCGACCAGGGCCTATAAATCCTCTCCGGTGCCCTGATCTTATAACTGGGATATTGTTCCTTTCTCTTAAAATATTTTCTTTCTGCTCAACTTTTGAAACGAGATTTGATAAGTTGTATTTCTCCGCTGAAGAGATTTGACAAGTTGTTTTTCCCTGCACAATTTGTGCACAATGCCTGAGGTGTGTAAATGTTATTCAATTCAGTTAGGAGAAAACAGATGTTATCAGCAAATCAAAGATTTTAAACCCATGTTGAATTCAACGAAAGGGATGGTTAAGCTTTAAATTCTTGTCAAATATTAACATAGCATTTAACTTATAATCATGTACCTTAGTGGCATACTTAGTGTTGTTGTTATTATACAGTACACGCACACAATATGTGATATGGCAATAACCAGAAATACTGTGAGTCTTAAGGACCTTAAAGCTCTTAGATTAGATATGTCAAATGGAAAGGTATTATTACGGATCACCAACAATCTCCAACGGGTTGAATGCTATTCTAAATACATCATAGGCTATGTTAAATATTTACCGTTATGCATATATTTAGCAGTATGCGGCGGATTTTGGGTAATACTGAAATTGACTGATTTTCTCATTGTGGTACTTCAAGTTGCTTAAATGGCCTTGTGTGGGTACACCCTTATATATGGGTACGGGTTTTTGCCACCGATATGGATGGGTTTGAAGGCAGAAAATTCTCTAAAAATGTGTATGATTTTCAGTAAAAATGCCTTAAAGTTGGGTTAGATATTAAAAATTGTTCTTGGGTGATTTAAAATGAAACACAACATGCATGCTGGGTATATACGAACATCTCAGATCTCAGCGGCACACCCCCGTCCGACGTGGTACACCTATTACCCCCGGTTAAATGGTTGCTTACATGTTTAGTACTGTGCTTGAATAATAATTGAGAATAGTTCTGGGCAATTGAAAATGGTATAATTCTGAAGATAGTAGCTACTGGGCTTAAAAAGTCTTTTTCCACGGCCACGGCCACAGCGAAGCGAGTACCATACTACGAAAGTCAGGAAAGTTTCATCACATTGCAATTTATTAGAAATTGCTTTCTTGTCTCTTGCATGTTGCTCGCTCGTGCAGTTTCCAACATTTTGTCATAAGTAGCCCAGTATACAATAAGCGCCCAGGGCGGTTATTAGAAATTCAAGAGAAACAACTCAAACTCGTTCTACCAGTGTTTATTATAATGCATCAGTTACAAAAAAGAATTTTTCTTCATGTTATTTAAAGTTAAATTCACATGGGAAGCGAAGCTGCTCCATCGCTTTTTATAATCGTGTTGCCTCCACTCTGAAAAAACTAAAACATTCTGCAGCAACTAGACTAGTCCCCAGCTTTCTACACCCTGTCAGATTGGCCAATACTTTGGTGCCTGATTTCTCAAGAAACATTTTGGCCCTCATTTTGGTGAAAACAAACTCAAATGAGCGCCCATATCTAATAAAATCCCAGGCAAATTTCACTTCTTAAATAAGCGCCCAAGGTGCTAATTAGAGGAAAATACGGTATTTTTTTACAGTTGCTTATGAAGCAATTGCTTATAAAATAAATCATGTATAGTTAGTTAATTATTGGTACAGTTACATGCAGGTTCATTACTCATAACATATTCAGTTATATATTTGACACCAGAGACACGTGCCCCCACTATTTTACAAAGAGCCACAAGTGCCCCTTTTTTGTCTGAAAAGTGCCCTTTGGTGTCAAATATATAACTGAATGTGCCCCTTTTTATGAAGGAAGATTACCCCTTTATACATAAAATATGATTTGTTAAATTGCTCTACCGAATTATATATGCAGTAATCACATGAAATTGTCAAATTTCATATAGACCGTTTGACCCAGTACAAAGGCCTACCTACCTCATATGTCTCTTGCTTTGAAGCAGCACCGTAAAAACGATGAAATATTTCACGAGTTTATATACACGGTGTGCATGAGAAACGTGCATGACTACTTTGAATTCAAACTGCTTGAACAATATTCGATTTGTATAAACGTGGTGAAGATAACCAGGGGTGGTCATAGAATATTTTAACTGTATGACTGTCGCCCAGTACACAGAAATTTAGAAAACTGGGCGACAAGATAAGAGGAAAATCCACAAACACAAATGAGATCAAAATCAACAGTAAAACTTTAGACATCACTTTTTGTTTGCCTTCAATATAAGTAACTAGCAAGGAGTGGTCCATTATCAAAGATACTTAAAAACACATTCATCATCGGTATTTGGCACTGTATTCAAATATCGCGCCACAAAATCCCGGATGAGAAAAATTGAAACAGGGTTACAAGGCGTGTTGCTCATGTGACTACGATGACGTAATTGAAATTTTGGGCATTTTAATAACGAGAATGAATTCTCAAAACGAGATTAAGCGTTATATCTTAACACACAGTATAGTATACTGTGTGGTAAGATACAATGACAAACCAAACTGATACGGAAGTTTTCTGTCGAAAAGCATACACAATGCATGACACAGACGTTTTTTTTACCAAAGTCAGGTTATATAATATAAATGTTTGTTTCCATTTAGCTGTAACTGCCTGCGGCTTCCTGCACGCTCTGTGGTAAGATATAATGACAAACAAAATTGATAATAAGGAAGTTTTCTGTCAAGAAGCATAGACAATGGATGACACGGAAGTTTTTTGCCGAAAGCAGGTTCAGTTCTATCGGAAGCCGGAGGGGGGTTAGGAGCTGAACCAGTCTGGAAATTTGTTCGTTGCCCACTATATTAATATGTATGAAATGAAACCTTTAGCATGTTAAATGAGTCTGGATGGGTTTGAACCAGCTTTTGCACGTACATCCATTCCATTTTACAAATCATTTGTAGCAAAAGTAAATTGTTTGAATTTGTTAAAATCAACTCGTATTTTCTTTTGTCAAATTCACACACAAGATCTCTAGTTTTTATTCCTGTTTTTAGAGTTCCTGTTTTTATGAAAGGAGCCACAAAGCTGCGCCACCCGTGCAAGGGTTTTGTAATAGTATGATAAGAAACTTTCTGTAATGTAGGTACCTTCATGTATGTATTCGTTTTATTGTATTTTTACTCGATAAGGTATAACTAACGAGACATAGGAACCGGGGGGCACGTGCCCCCCCCTCATTTTTTTGCAAACATGGAAAAAATGACCTCAAAATTGAAAAATGTGTCCTTTTTCACGTGAAAAATTGCAAAGTGCCCTCTTCTTACTCCGATAAAATTGAAATGTGCCCTTCTTTAATCACGAAAATGTGCCACATTTAGTCCCGAAAAAATAGATAAAAGGGCCCTTTTTCTCGAAGATTATTAAAAAAAATCACACTGTTACAATTTTGAAAAAAAATGTGTTACGAGAAAGTGCCTTTTTAAATGTTGAAAAAATTAACAAAATGAACAAATTGCCCTTTTTCAATAAATGCCCTTACTTATCTCAAAAAGTTAAAAGAAGAGAGAATAAAAATGCCTTTAAAAAACTGTTGTCTGTGGTCAATGCGTAGATATAGTCTTTGGTCAATGCGTAGCTAAAGTATTTCAGATGGAGCACGGAGAAGGCTTGATCGATTTTGTGCAGTACTTGTCAATGCTCAGAATTTCGATTTTCTAATTTCTCAAAAGAGGTTGAAAAAATGTAGGAAAAGGAAAAATTTATATTTCTTTTGGAATAATTTCTTTATTAATTTTTAGCAAGTTTCGCGTTATTTTTCCCTCCGTCTTAGATATATGTACGCCATGATAAAACTTGCTTTCTGTTTATTCGGTTTTTAAATGCTGAGACCACAGACA
>JAYJMH010072212.1:0-11009 GCA_036873815.1 Phacellophora camtschatica | reverse complement strand
TAGGGTCAATTGGAGTATATTTTTATTAATATCATCTGAAAGGTCTTTATCGCCATACAATAAGAGTTGTATCAGAGTGTTGTTTGAAAAGCTGTTGATTTGGGCAACTGGTCGTAATAAATTTGAAACTCCAGCGAGAAGATCTCGCCGCAAAACATCAAAAGAAGGGCAAAGTAACAAAAAGTGCTCCGTATCCTCAATGCCATCGTTTGTTGGACACATTGGATCACCTGAGAGCTGATGGCGCTTTCTGTGGGAACCTGAACCATCAACACCTGCTTTTAATGTAAATCGCACACATGAATCAGATGAAACTTGGTTCAAATTATCAAGGAGGGACTCACATGAGAGAAGGCCATGCAATGTCGAATCAAACAGGCTAGCAATGTCAACATGAGCAGACAAGGAGCTGACAGAGACTGTTGGATACAAGGTTTTCTTGAATGTACCGATATCAAAGCAAATTTCGGCATTTGATACTGTCTTTGCGACAGATTTGCTACATAAATTAGGGCTGTGATCTCCTCGACAGGCAGGGACGTTTGAATTTCAAGACATTCAATGAAATTTGACATGTCCAAATCTCTCGATTTTATAGCCTGCTTGACCATCCTTCTCAAAAGTTCTTCCTTGGAAATGCCTTGCTTTTCTGCATCTGCCTCCACACTTTAAAGGCTCTGCATCAGAATAGCCCGTTCAACCTTCTGACAAGGATCATTACTCAAAGTCTTGTAAGATCTACCAAGAGTGGGTGCATCTAATGTGCTGTCAATAGAACGACCTCTTTTCGTTTGTGGCTTTGAGGTGTCCTTTGAAAAGACCCTGACCTTGCTACGCCAATCTTCGTTTTTGTTCTTTACCTGGTGCAAATGACGGAATATTGATGCAACTGAGCAAACCTCGTCGCTGAGCGAATTCTCATTAACAAAATGCTCAGACAAATTTCTGAACTTTTCTGTAAGCTTCATACTCGTGTTTTGCATGTTACCATAAACAAGCATAAACTCATGTAATTCTCCATTCGTTATTTCAAAAGACATGCTGCACTCAAAATGAAAAAAACGTCAAAGTATGTCAAAGAAAGGAGCAATGAGAATTCTAGAAGACTTGCTATTTAAGTTTCCCAGGTATTTTACCGTGAGATCAATGTTTTCTGGAACGACCACAAATTTAGATTCAAGATTAATCTAGCAAAACATGTTAATTTCAAACAAGGACGAAAGTTCCTTTGGATTAAACAACTGTGTAAAACTAAAAAGTTGCACCTTTCAAGCCAGAATGTTTTGGGTCTATCAAGTTCCTATTTTCCATTGTATAGTAGAACAGAACATAAATGATCAAGTATTGCATTAGAATATGAATTGTGTAACAAGAAAAGGTGATTGAAAAAAATTTCAATTTTTACGAACATTGAAGGGCCAGGTTCATTTTTTTTAGAAAATGTATAACTTTTTTATTTGCATGAATATGTAAAATCCTTTGGCCAAAGTGTTCACTGGAAAGTGTACTTTTACTTAAAATAGGTCTCGTTTCCATTATTTTTCTCCATTATTTTATTTTGAGCTTTAAAACCGAAATTTTGCTTTTTATATTAATTTTCACAGCAAAAAAGGTCTAATTATTAAAAAAACAATTCTTCCTAAATTCAGACTATAATTTAGCAAAGATCTAACAATCATAAAACCTATGTAATCACCTATAAAACAAAACTAAAATGACAGAAACCCAAGTTCTGAAGCCCGAGAAAATAATTTCTAAATTTTATGAAAAGTTCCCCCAAAACATGAACTTTGACACGAAATGTCAGTAAATTATGATCAAATAAATGTCTTGAACTTTGAAAAATCAAAACTTTGCACCCTAAACTCAGATTTCGATTAAATATGCTTTGTTTTAGAACACCAATAATACTCTTTCATAATAAAATAACCACTGTGACTTTATATAGGTTTCATTTTTTACCATTTATTCCCTTATTTTGCAAATCTGGATCACTGTGCAGTTGTTTTGTTGTAGTAAGCCTTTTAATTACGTCAAAATGTTTCTTTGCAAACTTTGCAGAAAATTCTTCCATAACTAAATAAATACAAATATACACAACAACATAACAAAGTTCATAAATACTCTGATTATCGCAAAGAAACGGCCTCGTTTTCACCACGAGAATGTAGCCTCAATTCCACCAAAGTTTCTTCTTCGCAGGACCAACACTGAAAACAAATTACAAAATAAAAACTTATTGTAAAATCTCTAAAAATTCAAATCAGAGCATATATTTGATATTACTGCATTAAAGTTTTTATAAGTATAATTATGTATAAAATTATTAAGCTGCCTACACAGTTCTCAGTTCTCAGACATAAAACAAAACAGCTATTGACTACAAGCACACCCAATCAAACAGCTTAAATTAAAAAGGAACTAACCCAATTCGACAATGTCTAACCGCACCATCATTAGCACCATATATAATTCCCACGCCAGGAGTAGGGTGAAATTTTGCTGTATTAACACTGATTATAGAACTGTTGTGCCCTTTCTGTGGATGCAGCAAATTGAAAGTCACCTTGATAAAAAAATCCATATCTTTAATATTCGAGAAGTACAAAAATAACAATAAAATATTTCACTACTAGTATAATTCACTATTATTACTATTATCATTATTATCATTGATTGTAACCACAATTTTTTATTATTCAATGGCAATTTACGACGAGCTTTTCGTAATTTATCAACGCAAACAAACTACTTTTCAAATGAAAAATTAAATTCATTAAAAAATGTTTTTACCTTGTCTTGATTCTTATCCATAATTTTCCCTTCTTCCGGCAATTTCAATATTTGTCCAATAAACTACGCATAAAAAATTAATTAAAATTGTAGGAGAGAGCTTAAGGTTTGTCAAAAAACAATTTTGAAATCAACACATTTTGAAACAGTGATTAGAAATAGTTTATGAATCAATATTCTATTTCATTTCCCGTGGAATTGAAGATAGAATAAATCAAATTATGTTAAATCTTTCCCTTTTCATTTGCTAAAAAACTAAAAAAGATTCAAATTTTACATTTGTTTATATTTTGCTAATCTCGCTCCAAAAAGCAGTGTTTGTCGTGGTGAAATATTAAGCAATTATTTGACACCTGGTATCAAGATTTATTCACGAGAGAGAAGTGAAATTTAAAGACGCCAAGCTTTAGATGGGTGCCTATCGTTTCTGTTATTCATTTTATCGTCTACTTCTTCGCAGGCATCTTCCAATCCTAGAAGAGTGATCTTTCCTTTTTAAATCATGCAACTCAATAATTTTGCATATAATTGAATATGGAAACACATACCAATTCTTTGTTTTCTGAATAAAGAATTCGTCGTGATGCTAGTCCAACCAAAATAAACTGATTTAATGGCGAAAAGCTAATAGAAACAGCGTTTGGTCCTAGAACAAATCAATTGTATTATTATGCATTATTTTGTATGAATGGTATTATTCATCAAATCAATTCAAAATAGAAACTCGACAAATTAAAAAACTAAATAAATTAGAACTATTTGTCACGAGCACCAATTTCAACAAAACAACAATTTTTCCATTAAATCTTTTCTTCGTTGTTGATCGAAATCATTTGTAAATAACTTTAGTTAGTTACATTTTTTATATTCATTGATAATTCTAGATTTTGAAGAATGTTTTCTCAAAATATATTTCATTTAAGTAAAATGTGAACAGGCAAACAAATATGCATATAATTTTTGATAAATAAATTCTAGAGCCTCCTCTTTTAAAAAAGTATATCGTTCGTTTGGGGGAAATTAACTGAAAGGAAATTAGCAAAAACGTGCATTGATGTTATTTGTCATTAGCTTCAAATAACAAGATATAACAAAATCTGTTAAACTTTTTAAAGTAGCTCAAACCTACCATAAGATTTTCTGAAAATACGACTTCCAAAGTTCTCTTTCTTTATTGAAAATACGCAAACATTTCCATTTTCAGGAAAACCTTCGCGGCTTGGAATAAACGCAGCCAGTAACGATTCATCTGCTGAAATGTCTATACTTCCATCATTGTGAAGTTTACAACACGGTACAACTAAATTAACTCCACCTGTAGAAATTGAAAAAAAGAAGTTATCTTCTAATGACATTTATCTGTTAATTAAAAAAAACAACAACAGTATTATCTGTGTAAGAAAAATAGACAACTTAAGATGATTTTTCTCAGCGAAATGAAATTATGTAGCAATTCAAATAAATTTTCCTTACACTGACTTAAATCTGCGACATGATCATCAAGAAGATTCCATAATTGTAATCTGTAAGTTGTATTGACAATATTAGCAGCAACTGCTTCTTCTCCGTTACCTGCAAAAGCCCCCGCAATGGCACGATTGATTGCAGTTCTCAAAGCGATTTCTGATTCATTTTCATTGTTACTCGAAATGACGACAGCAGTGTGCACGTGACGAGGTGTTCTAGCAGTTGCTGTAGCAACAGCATGACCATGGACTTCAGCGCCAGATATGCTAGAACTATATCTCGATTCTGAAGGATATGAAATAAAGCTATACACAGGAATAGTTGAACTTGCTTCTACCGAAACACTATAGTCATTTGTAGTTTGTAATCGACTAACAGGTGCAATAGTCACTTGTGATGACACAATGTCCTCTCGCCCCAAATCTACGTTCCACATTTCAGTCCTAAATAATCCATGTGATGAACTTCCTCCATTTGGTGTGTCAGTTCTGGTCATCTGCAACTGTCTTTCTGAAGTAGTGGAGTCATATTCTGAAGATCTTTCTAGTGATTCACCAGTTCTCTCTATGTCAGCAGATTCTATTGAAGTTCTTACATCAGAATTTGTTTGGGTGGGATTTCTATGCAGATATTGTGTCAAAGAATTATTTTCAGTTGCCATTGGAGTTGAAGAAATTTCCTCTTCATGTTCAAAACGAGATAAATTTACTGAATCTGATTCCAAACGTGCATTGTTATCATTAGGAACATACACTTTATAATGGGGTATTTGTGTGGTATTCGAACCGTCACAATCTCTTCTAACAAAAGTAGCCTGAACATTCGATTCTTGAGTTTCAGAAGAGCTTTTTCTTGGAACACATCGAATGCCTTGTTCTATAGACTTTTCACCATACTTCTGCCGCAGATGTGTCGTTGTTGTAGCAATAGGTCTTGCTGCTATTTGTGATGACGATGCTGTTGTAAATAATGATGACGTAACAACGGATGATGATGTAACAACGGATGATGACGTAACAACGGATGATGACGCCGTCACAGATGTGGATAAGGTATTTCGTTGATTATCAAGAGAAAGACAACTAACTGTCTGAACATTATCACGGCCAAAAGAAGGATTGCTGAAATAAAAATTTTAAAAACCTAACTATTTCTATACACAACGAGTCATCTTTTCATCAAGCATTTTTCCTCGCAAGATGTAACTAAACCCCTTTCTCCTCCTCTTCCTCCGTGCAAGGCCATACAAATTTGATGTGACATGTTTCAAAAACGAAGAAAGATTAATTATAATCATGAAAAGTTTCCCCCATGACCAAAATTAACAAATTTATACGTTCCGCTAATATAAAGCAATTTTGTTCAATTTAATTAAGCCCTTTGTTATTTATTAATAATGATAAGATGCATTGATTAAAAATATAAGCGATAAGATAATAAATTTTACCTTTCAACATCAGGATTTCCAATTGTTCTCTAAAACAAAAAGGTTGTGCGGATGACAAAATATGGTACGGAATTGAATTACAGATGCTGTGCTATTGAGCTACTTTATATTTCCATCTATATACTCTTAACACTTTCAACATTTTCAACACTCTTAACACTTTCAACACTCTCAACACCCTCAACGCTCATACCACTTTTAACACTATCAAAACTTTCAACACTCTTAACACTTCAACACTTTCAACACTCTCAACACACATACATGTATTCTAAATTAAAATATCATCAAAATAGTTGTTACCACAATACAAAACTAGCCACGTAGATAATCAATGCCGAATTAACAATGTAAAATCAATCAAAATTACGATTAAATAATAAAAATACCTCTTTCCTTTCAGGATCATTTAAAATTCCAGTCAGCAAAAAATTTGAATGAAAACCAAACCTAACAAGTCTGTGTAAAAAAAATACAAAATAATCAACAGTTTGTTGGTGATCATTATGATTATCATGATAAGAAGTATCATGCATTAACAAATACAACATTATCAGTTATTAAGAATATTTTTACCTGCGAAAAAATTTCAAAATAAAACTCTAACAAAAGAAGTGGCTAAAAAACTATTGACCTTTTGAATGTTCATTATCGTTGGGTAGGGGCAAATAAAATATTCTCAAGAGAAAATAATCGCTATTTCTTTATCTGCAAAATACATATTTCCTTTCCAATAATTTTCTTTATTAATATGAGAAATTGTTGCATTTTATTTTATAGTGCTGATTTACTCTAAAGCCTCTTTACTCTATTAAGAACCGCATTACAAATTAGATTTTATCACTGAGGAAAAACAGTACACCTAATTGATTCTTGCTTTCTTCCAGTTTTCAGCGTTTTAAGTATAATCCCAGTTTTCCAATTCAAGAAAAGTAACTTGTTACTTGCTGCAACTGCCAAAATGTCACCATCATTGTGAAATGACAAGGATGAAATTGCATTTCCATTTGTAATATCATATGCCTGACAATCGTTGGTCTGAAAATATCAATAAATGCCAATCAACACATGGTATCAAAATGACCACTAATTGAAAAATAAGTATCCTAAATAGTTAATTTCCTATAGGAAATTCATTTTGTAAAATTAAGGGCCAATTTCCAAAAATAATCAAAATCTGCCATGTCTCCAAATATAATTTTCTCTAATGAGTTCAAAGTTATTTTATTTTTGATTTTCCAAAACAAATTTTACACAGTCTTGCATGAATTTCGTTTTTGACTCAGCAAAGAGCACAAAACACACTTAAATAGGTTTCCTTTTTTTTCACAAAAGAAAACAACACAGTACCTCATAGCTGATTCAAAAATTTAAAATTTTAGATGTTAGAAATATAAGTGGAAACCTGCAAATCCCAGATTCTTATTTCGCCAGCCAATGACCCAGAAGCAATAATGTTGTTATGAAATGGATGATAGCTTAGTGACCATGGCGACCTAGAATGTCCTTTCAATGATTTGATCAGTCTGCCTGTTTGAATATCAAATATTTTGATAGTGTGGTCACCTTGGCATGTTGCAACTTTGTCTCTGAAATAAAAGTTTTATGTTTCAATAGTGTGTGCCACTACATGAATTATTAAAGATTGCTTAATTTAGTCTACCTTCACAAATATTTTTAAATTTAAAAAGCAAGCATTAGCAGCATGAATTGGTTTGCCAAAATAAAATAAAAGAAACTAAATTAACCTGTTTGGACTAAATGCAACCAAGAATGTTGATTTTCTGGATCCATCATCATCATAGTGCTAAGGTAAAAATGTTAGTAACAATGTAATTGAAAATAAAATACTACAACATTATTTAACCTTGCATTAAACATATCTCTAAAAATGTTTTTGCATTTCAAAAAATTTCTAATGACTAATGACCAATTAGAAAACTAATTTAATACAGAAATGTTCTGACAAACCGTGCACAAATCAGTGAAGATTGAAAGAGCGTTCATGCACAACAAATTATGATATATTTCATAAACAATTTTTGTTGCAATTACCAATCAAATGTACTAATTCACAAAAGTTAGAACTAAATCTACCATACATGGCAATTATAAAATTACTGTACAACACAATAAGGTAATAATAACCTCTGTCTATGATGTAAATAAAAGTAAACACTTTACTGTATATGTGTAACCAAATTGTGTTTCCTCAATTGTGTATAACTAAATGACAACACGTCAACAATTGGACCAAATGTAGTGGAATTTAATTTCCCAGTTCATAACATAATGTGTTGCACAATCCCATACAAAACCCATTGGAAATGTAACAAGTAATTGGCGAAAAAAAAGCAGAAGCTAAGAGCACGATTTTCTTGCCATTTTTGAGGTGAGAAACAACTTCAAGTTGATGTGAAAGAGACGAGACCCTAACCCTAGCATTTTACATTCATTTTGGGATTTCAACAGTTAAAAATTTTGTAAGTAATTGAATGTCAAAACGAAAACAATAGTTCTGAAAAGATTCAAAACAATCAACTATTGGACAACTCAGATTCACAAGTCCCACTGCAATACGTTAAAAAAGAAGTCATGCTTTTTGAGAAAATTTTGAATTTAAATCCTAAACGCTTGATCAGTCAATGTCCTTCTCGTTCAATTCTTGTTGATGAACATTTCATTTAAAGGGTTTGCAATTTTTGCTGTGATATACGAGAGAATACTAAGCTTAGTATTAGCACACACAACATAGTTTTTATTAGCACACACAACACAGTCTTTAGTCTTTTGTTGCCGCAAACAGCACAGTTTTATTTGGCGATACATGCGATTTTTGTTTTGGTCTTTCTGCCACCATTTTGATTAATCTTTTGCTGTCTACTGATTGGCTCTTGTGATAATATCTCAAAGATTTTTGTCATCGAGTGCTGCACAATTTATATATTATTATTAATTTATATATACCCCATACACATACAGTATGCATACTAACACAATGATATTGTTCTGTTCAACCTTACCGTGTCATAATAACATCCTGTTGCAACTTTGAATTCTGCATATTGTTTCAATCTTCTCAATTTACTTTGGCCAGTTTGAAAAGCATTGATTGTGCAGAGAACATTTTTGCATTTTTGTCCCTTTCTTCGGCACATATTGGTGATAGCTCTAGCAATATAAACAAAAAATTTGTACCTCTATCAATATAAACAAAAATGTTCTTTTTAAAACATTTAATTTCAAGGAGATCTGCAAAACCAAATTGTATTAATTTGCAAAAAATTAAAAAAAGAACTTTATTTCAAATAGAGCTAAACAATTGTTTACATAAATATATCTGCATGATAAACATATAAAGATTAATGCAGAAAAGAATGAAAATTAAAAAAAGACTTTTGAGGGTTTTTATGCTGTAAATGTTTCACCATTTCACCACATTTATAGAACCTTTATTTATGGAGCCTGTGTCAGTCAAAAATATTTAGGCCTCTCATTTTGGAAGTTTTGTGCTTTCATCCACACTAAAAAAAATTCAGATTGGTTACACCAGATTTTAACCATATTCTAATTTACTTCTCTGGTTCCACACTAGTAAGTTTCAAAAGTGCATGGGCAAATTAACAAAATGGATTTGTGACATATCTTTTGATTATTACATTTTGAAAACGTTTCTGGCTCTATACTGCCCTTTGAAATCTTTTTTGCTTTGAAAATCAGCCAATTTAAAAAAGATACTGACTATTTGACCAGCAGCCAGCAACATAATAAAAAATAACATTTATATAAAGTACAAAAAAGAAAAAATTTCTGTAAAATTCTTGTTCTTTTATGTGTTTAATATGATTTTTGTTTCAGACAGGGCTAATTCTAGCTTTTGGGTGATTCCATGTAACAAATATATTACAAGGTTTGCCAATCCAAATAAAGTTAAATAAACCAGAGTGCTTATTTACAATTCTTGGTAAACTGCATATTTTAATTCAATAAAAGATGACGAAAATGATCAGGTTGTCTAATCTTTAATGAGCTATCCAGTTTTCAATTTATCAACAATCTTTTTATTGTAATCTTCATTATAATCTTCAAAGCAACAATAAAAAACTCAATTGAAAATAAACTACAAGGTAATATTTGGATATATGTTCTTTTTTATAAGAAACTTTTTATAAGAAACTGGTGAAATCCACAAAAATTTAAAAACTTTTACTAGTGAATGAATAATTGCTAAGAAACTTTTGAAATTTTTAAGTGATTAATGATATTAAGTGATTGGATATGATGTCAGATGATTAATTCAGTAAAGGTTGTGTATATAACTTTTTATTCTGTACAATATAAACCCAGCTTTTGCTAAATGTTTTTGTTGAAAAAAATAATTCATAATCTAAAATCTGATTTTTTCCTATATAATTAAAAACTTTTACTTGTGAAAATTGGTCCACAATGGTCCAAAATTAAGAAACTTTCATAAGTGGAGCCTTAAGCCAGGTTTCTTATATAAAAATAACATGTACATGCCAACATGGTTAATTTTTCATAGTTAAAATTCTGTCTTGTTTTAAAGTAATATTTAAAAGTCTGTGTAACACGGATTACATATGGCCCAAAACTAACATTTGTCACAGAAATTCTTGTCACATAAATTCTTGTCAAATATGGCAGTTATATGGAGAGTTTACAATCATTTAGATGTTTGACTTAGAGGGTTAATTTCATCAATGTAAAACATATTTTGGAGTTGTTTTAAGCAAGCCCAAGAGTGTGGTCACAAAAATTAAACTCCTTCCTCTTCCTATTCACCTATTGGAAAAGACAACACAGCCCGATGATATTGACACCCCCAGTCATCCAACTGTGTGTTGAAAGTCTATTTTGAGTGCACCAAACCAGACATACACCAGAAAACAATAGAACTCTCATTCGGGTTATTATTCCAGACTGGCTGGCTTCCTGATTGGAAATTTTGCAGACTGGGCAGGGGATTAAAAAAATTTCCCATTTATTGTTCCATTCAAAACGCATACCATTGATTGAAGAAACAGCAAATCAATCACAGAACTACAACTTTTTTTCTTTCTTCGCGTTCATTCATTTCAATCCAATCAGGTATCATGCTTCATCTTTATCGTGCCTGGTCAGAATTCTTGCCAAAATTCAAAATGAAAACATAACCTCGTTCCCACGGATCATAAGGGAGATAATTTTTTATCAGTCTCGACAAACTCTGCGATATTTTCTTTTTGCCTTTGAGTTAAAAAATCAAATAAAATGTCAGCTTGGTTTTCAATTTACCTTGTAA